>JBAIZL010000004.1:111912231-112104731 GCA_036971475.1 Prosapia bicincta
CCTTGATAGTGAAGAAAAATACGGTTGATATAACATTATTTAAATTAACATTTAAATAAATATTCAAAGTAAATTCTAAGATTATAACATTTCAAGTAAATTTAAATTTATTTAAAGTAAACACAGTAATGTGCAGGTACATAACACTAACATGAATTTATTTTTAATTAAAAAAAAACAATAAATATCACGTAAAAATACGATATAAATAACATTACATAAAAAGAAACACATGAAAAAACTGTACAATATTACAAACCAATTAAAAGATTGTCAGTCATGATGGTGGTCTCTAATCGGCGTTATCAACCTTTCTGACACTGCGTTCCCCATAAAGCACTGATCCCATATACATCACCATACAAGTGATAATATTTCAATCCTACAGTGATATACGTGATTCGGGCTTTGTATAACACTTTAAAAATATGAAAAAGGCACAGCGTGGCAAATATTTGCATACTTTAACCACAGAATGGAGAAAAGGACTAAAGACTCGTCCTATGATGCAGAGATGTAACTTTTAAGCACAGATACCTTTAAGCACCATAACCCAATAACAAGGATCTATCAAGACTAAACATTCTACAAAAACAATGACGTATTTCAGTACGCACATGTCACGTGGGTCTACCCGCTGGTACACTCGACGACCCACACCTCTCGTTTGTAGGCAGTTTCAGTTCACTTAAGGACAGCCACTAAGACCTTCACTCCCCCCAAAGGGCCGCACCGCCTAGTTTTAGAGCCCCTGTTCTGTATAATTACAATATACAAATGAAATATTAAACCTGACAAAAAAAATATTAATAATTATTCTAAAAAAATAACTTGCTATGTTTATATTATTATCAAAACTTAAAGTATAATTAGGGATTACATTTTTTTTTTAAATCTAATAACTGCTATAGCGAAATTGTAAAACAAAACTTCGACCACACTCCGCTATTGCAAAGGCAATGCAATCAATGAAATACGAAAACAAACTTTGATGAACTATATAATACTCAAACCATCAGTAGTATAAAAGGCCTGTTATATATATATATATATATATATATATATATATATATATATATATATATATATATATGTGTGTGTGTGTATTACCGAGAATTGTTGAAATTCATATTCTAAAACTGAATACGGATAAAACGTGCTAACAACATTTGAATAATTTACAATTATTTACAAAACAGTTACCAAAATCTTCCGTTTCTTTCTAAATTCAATTCGGAACTGGCGTGAAAAATTCACAACGCTTCCCACCAGAAGAAAGAAAACTTCTGAAGTGGACAATTCAAGAGCAGACTACTGGAATACCTTAGTTTAATATTAAAATAGTTATTTTCAAAAGGTCAGGATATAAATGCGATTGTATTCTAAATATGTTTGCTTGATTAGAAAAAAATATTATAAATTGTTGAATTGCTCCAAATATGCAATAGATATTTTATAGCAATGAAAAACGTCCTAATGTAATAATTTATATGAATAAAGAAGTAATATAAACAGAAAAAGTTTAAGTAAATTTTTTCCAATTAAAATAAATTACCTATATTTTATTAAAGAATTGTAACTAATATAAATAAAGCAACTTAACCTTTGCGTTAAATCCGCTGTTCTACCACGTAACCTATAAATTAAAATCAACTCTTTTATTAAATCATATTTTATCACTTATTTTAACACAAATGGGAAAAAAACTATATTGCACATTTTGCCAGTTTTGTAAAACGTTTCTCGTACTTATAAAACTAAATATAAACCACATTTATTTTAATTAATGAAAATGAATGAATTATTTCATTCCTGCTATTGTCTGCGTCTTGGATGCCATTAGATCAGCAGTTATAAAATGTTTATAGGAAACAGTTACGTCTTAAATAAATACAAATTTAATAACGTTTGTAACTTTGTAACAGCAGACAATTTTTTCATTTGTGTGAAAGATATTTGTTCTATTCTTCAAAAGTTTGAAGAAGATTATGTATAAATAGCTTATACATTCGTAAGAATATGAGTATCTATCATAGTGCTATTGTTAATATGTATACACAAAGAACTAAAATGAAACTTCAGATCTGATGCCATGAGGAGAAACGGATTTTGGCATTCCTTCTGCCTCCTTTTCTCGACTCTCTCTAATAATATTTTAATTATACACACGTAAATATATATAATAAATCTATACATAAATAAATATATTTTTATTATTACTATACACATTTTTATCACATATTTAGTGAATCATTCATTTTAGTTAATATTAAGTGAAAGAACGTAAAATAAAAAAATAAATAAATATTGTGAACAGTACACAATTGGTTTAACATTGCTTTATTCTGCTATATATATATATATATATATATATATATATATATATATATATATATATATATATATATATATATGAGGAATGGCTCGATTCCGTTTCTCGATTTCAGGAATCGTCAATTCTAATGGCATATTACATTAAAACGGAACTTTTAAATGGCTCCACCATATAACCGAAGTGTTAACTAACTTTATTATTAGAGTATATCATGTAGGCCTATATAACTTTAAGGAATTGAGAATAGACTTAAGAATCGAGTCAAAAGAAAACATTTAGAGTGGAAATCAGAATTGATCATTTGAGGCATCGGCCCAACCCTTATATTTACTTATTTATTTAAATGTTTTCTTGTATAGTAATCAAAACAACTGAGGTTTGTCAAAATGCAATAATGAATAAATAGTTTTTGTATTTGGTTAACTAAAGTTGTTTTGGTATATATATATATATAGGCCATGTATAGGTATTACTAAAATAGTAATTCATCTTCTAGCTAAGACTCCTTAATAAATAAATTATAAATATATTTGTAACAGTACAATAAATATTGTTTTAAAAGCTTTGGTTTTGTTGTGGAAAAATTATCTTTTTAATTTTAAAATAACAAATTAAAGTAACATAGACTACAGTTATGAGAAGAGATATGAGTGTTTTCTAAGAAGCCAATTAATAATAACTCTTTGTAAAATGAATGCAAAATAAAACTTATGGAAATCTTAAACAATAAATGCAACGAAATTATCTTATTGAGGTACAAGTATTTATTTATAGAACTAAGTGCAATGGAACATTACGGAAACTTTAACAAACCTAAACGTAGTTTTCACTGTCCAAAACAAGAAAATGTTTATTTAAGAATCTTTACGTTTTAATTTAGAGGCACTCCAATATAGCGTTTTGTATTTATGAAATAAAGATTTACAGGTTTTAAAATAAATATTCAATTATAGATTCTTAAGTCTTGCTAACCAATATATAAATAAAACTTTATTAATATAGAATAATAAGACCATATTCACGTTTTGTGTATCTTTTACTCCTTTAGTGGTTTGTTTACCTATTATTAAAATATTTAGCCAAATTGATTAATTGAATTTCTAACAGTTTTTATAAAATTAATTGAAGTGTTGTGAACATTAATTAATGAGGAGGCTGTAGATGTAACAAACCGCATACTTCCGCGTGTAATTAGAGGTTGGTGTAATGGCAGTTCCCCGTAACTACTTCCGGAGCTCCAGTTAAGCGTAATGCGCTCCAGATTAGTTTCGCAATATAGTTAGCGACAAGATTAATACACCCACAATTCGGAGAAATCCAATAAATGAAACATCCTTCAATTAGATTAACGCTAATTAATATAAATATATTCAAATTTGAACTCAGAATATCACTTATTATAATTGCAAATGTACGTTGTAAGTTGCATAAAGTACAATTTACGTTGTATTTAGGTTTTGTTTTACTACCCTATTACTTTTAGAAAAAACTGTAATTTTCAACATTTTAAAATAAAAAATCTTTAAAAAATTAAGAAAATATTTTCGAAAAACATTTCATAAAATATTCAGTTAGATTAATTTTTTTTTAAATAAAAATATCAATCTATTTACTAATTGAAATTATTTTGTAAATCTGACAAATACTTTGACTGCACGTGCTTTTGTTAGATCTAAAAGATTGATCAGTTAAATACGAATATAAAAATCTTTGATTATAGTGAAGAAATTACAAAAATAAATACTAATTTTTAAATGTGTTATGAATGTAATGCTAATGTGTGTGCAATTGTAATGCTAATATTAAAATGTTTAGGATTTTAATCTTTCTAAATATCTACACATTTAACAATTTGGTAGTAAAGTGCTTCAATGTACTATTCAAAAAAAAATATATCTGTTCCGAATGTTTATTATTAGTATTATCCATTTATGTTACTTCTATTGAAGTAGCGCTTTCTAAAGTCTCTTCAGTAGATCCCAATTTTGTTTATAATGTCCAATACTTTTAAAAATATTTCAATTTTCTAATTTTGTTTTATAAAAGTGAAATAAATATTTGTTTTTAAATTGATTGTTTATAGTAAATGTTATAAATTGAATATTAAAAAACCTTAAAATGCATAAAATTTTAAGATGTTTTTTTATAACATTATACATAACATTACGGTTTAAACATATAACAAGAAAAAGTCGTCTGTAATTAGGAATACATATTTTAGAGCTATTACAGTATATTAAAAAATGTCATAGATACATTTGTCCTAAGTATTTTTTGATATTTTAATGTAATACTTTTTAATATTAGGTTTTTATTTAGAGACCGATTTAATAAAAATGTACTGGAAGGCAGGAGAGACTCCTTCTCTCAATTCTGACTCCTAGCAGTTGTAAATCATAGGAGATGCGCACTATTGCTATGTATACAGAAGGACTCGTTGGATTTAAGGAGTAAGCCTTTGGTCATGAAGTTCAATAGATTGTTGTCATGCCAAGGGTTCGTTTTAAAAAAAATTTATTTTGCTGTCCCGATTCCCAAGTAATATTGAGGAAAATAAAAAGTAAAAATATTATTCCTAACTATGTAAATTTGTCTCTGAGACTCCCAAAACGTATTTCAAAGTAAAACCAAAATTCAACCACCATCGTCGCGTTTTTTTTCAGAGTCCTAAACTGCAGTGATAACTAAAAAGGTATAGATTAGTGTTGTTAGGATAACGAGGGGAAGGCAAACCCTTTCTAACTAGACCTGAATATTTTGAAAGGCAAGATAGGTTCGGCGTACTCCGAGGCATCGCAGTCTTAAACAACACTACCTACAATGCCTACATCGCCAGGTTAAAACACCCTACACTCCAAATTATCAGTGAAGGTACCGGGTAGGGATATGTCTTTGACCAAAACAACTCAAACAAACAACCTCGTATATTTTCCCATTTTCCAAGTACTGGGGGATCTCATTCCTTGACTTAGTGGGCCTACTTTCCTTCACTTACCTTCCTTTCCGCATTTATCTCAAAGAAGGTAAAGGTCTCCCCTTACCCCGTTAATCACCATGTCCACTTCAGTGAGTCGGACCCTTATCTTCAGGCGAGTACTCTTAATTCAGTGTTATGAGATCAGTATAAAGTTTTCTGTGCTCTACCTAGATTCAACAAATTCATATGTTTTTCTTTACAACGGGGTGCAACCAGATACGAGGGGGGGACACCTTTTATGATCCTCATAGAGAGTAATTTTACTTCAGAGATGTGACCCTTCAAAGATAATATAATTCACCCTTGTATCATAATCCCTGGGTATTTTATATTTCTGAATTGATCATATGTATTTTTATATTCTGTCCAACCCCTTCGCAGGCTATTATAATAGCCATACACGTATTCCACTTTAATCTATATTTAAAAATTGTACAGAAATGACTACGTTGTATGTCGCTGAAACGTTCAAGGTCTACTTTAAGACTTGGTAAATGTAAGGTCATAAACGTGCCTTTTATCTGAGCTCAGAGGCCTCTGTGTACTTTATTTAATAACTCGATCCTTTTAATCGTAAATGATAACGGCCAAATTAACTGATCGCCCTAAATACAAAATATACAAACATGTGACGAATATTATTTGGTATAAAAACAAAGTATAATAATATACCTATTACACTTATAGGCCTATTTATTATTGTTATATTATTACATAATAATATAGTATAATAATGTAAATTATACTGAAACAATAGCGACACATTCAGAACAAAAATACCAAAACAAATTCTATAACCATTGCTTTTACTAGACTAAAGTATTTTCCTGATTGTTAAATCCATTGATAAAATATACACTTTATTTATGTTCACAAAGATTTATATTGTCAGGGCAAAGTTGATAGTTTGTCTCTAAGGAAGAAAGGAAGGAACCAACGCCTACAATTTGAATAAAAGATAAATCGCCATTGGGTAAAGTGGAATACAGACGCAAGGAAATCCCTCGCTCAAGGGAAATGGAATTGTGCATTTTTTCCAAAAAACAGAAGCTGTATATTTTCTTAACTTTTCCCATGCCATAAAAAGGATCGTGGTTTGTAATTATATCATTAGTTGCTCCGCCTTACCTAAAAACTGTGTAAGAATATAGTGCATCGCTAACTTATCGAAAACCTGAGAGTATCCACCTAAACAATATTGGAGTCTGAGTGGGTGTCTTAATTTCATATTGCAATTACTACTACTCATTGTAACTTACTTTGTAAGCGTGTCGGATTTACCTATTTAATGTTATAAATTGAGAGAAAATTGAAAACTAATGATTTAAAATCGGGCAACCTATCAAATAAATCCATCTTTTTTTGATAAAATAACTAAGTTTTGTAATTTTTAATAAAATACATACTCCCAGTAGGAAAATATGAATTTTTTAATATATTCTAAAATATATATTTAATCCTAAAACGTTACATATATTGATTTCATTTCAACAGTAATTTTCTTAGATATATAATACAATTAATACAGGTTTCCTGTGCTTGTCTATAAAATATTAAACGGCAAATGGTAACATAAACATATTTTTTTCTATTTAAACGCGTTTTTGTTTTAAAACACAAATTCCTTTGAATATTTTAAATTTATTTTGGGCTATAAGCTTCATGGATCTAATTACAGATATAAATATTTATAACTGATTTGTAAAGGTCTAAAGGAGTTCAAAATTGAATTCGGTCCAGCGTCGGCTGTCAGACACACACCAGTACCCCCCGCGACAAGCGTAAAACGTTTTTCAGAAATCAGAGAGCCTTCCAGGGTTCCACTAAAATTCGTAGACGAAAATGAAGTCCCTCCAAAATTTGGTGTTTTCTGAATGACAACTTCAAAAATCTACGGACAACGCCAATATTCTTCAAATTTGGCCAACTTCACAAGTGCTCAATGCTCTTTGCTCTGGGCAAATATTATCATAATCTTGGAGCTCAAGGCCGACACTAATTGAATGGTTGTGTTATAGGGTTTTATTTAAAATGTTTGACCTTTGTAAGGCGTGGATTTTCAGAACGCTAACTGAAACAATGCCATAAAGTATTCAATTCTTACATGTTGGACCTCAACTCTGAAAGTAGAAAGAAAGTTTCAAAAACCTTTTTTCAAATTTTTTTAGTTTTTCTGTCATTTAGTTTTATTTTTATTTAATTTTAAGACTATGTAATGCAATAACAATCTATTTAGTTTAATGAGCTGTGGAACAAAGATTTTCATTTTCTTTTGTAAGAAAACAATACTACATAAATAATATACATAAATAACACAAAATATATTCTACATAAATATAAATCTCACAAGTCAAAAGCTTCCCCAAACTAGTTCCTGTAATTGTATATTTTCTGCGTCAATAAACTCGATAATTTCAGAGGATTTCTAATAAACACAGCGTGTGGGTTTGTTTAAGTTCAAGAAGAAGTCAGAAGAGGTAGACGGTAAGGAATGAAGAGGGTGAGACCTAAAAATGAAACGGAAAGAGTGAAGGAAAAGAAGGGCTAGCGTGAAGGGGTGTATGCGAATAAAACGTACTAGTGGTTCGATTGGAGGTGATGTAGGGAAGTATAAGGAGGGGTTGAAAGGATCTAGGTGGAGTATTTTGAAAGGTAAGAGCTAATGGGAAGTTGAAAAAGAGAGTCCGAGATTGAGATATTGTGGGAAAGAGTTTAATAATGTATACAACAATTAACTTATAAAAAATCATTTTATAAATTAATTAGGTCAATGATTTTCTTAAGTTGGATAGATAAGAACAAACTTTGAATCTGGGTTTCTTTGAAACATTTTTTTAACAACAAAATGCAATGTAACCAATAAGAAATTCTAAGTATTGCTGCAATTAAAATATTTTTACTAATATATGAACCGCTTTATACTGTTTCTGTCCTAACAAACATTTTTTTGTACCGCAAGGATAATTTTAAAATTTGCCAACCAAAAATTTTTTAGCCTTGAGAAGTATTATTGGGAGATCCCATGCTGATTAAAACCTTGGTCTGAAGAGGAAGAAGATTATGACTTTACTAGAATGTTTCTAAAATTAGAATCAAATTTAACGAAAACCAATACAATAATTTAAATGAATATCCTGATGGCAATCAAATTCATGTATCCGCCTACGAATGTCGACCATATTCAGGTCATAAAATTGAGGTTAGTGTTTAATTATATTCTGTTTAAAACTGCTTCGGGCAGTGAAAATAGTTACCACTTTTGTTCCTGGGTATGAGAACAAGTTGAATATCTAACGATATAGAGTAAAAGTTATTTTCCCTATTTATCAATAACATACAATATACACCGAAGGCAATAGCTCACATTCAATCATAAAAATACTTTATAGTTTGATTTGTAGAAAATGGCCAAGAAAACTTAGGTTTCGAAAAACATATATATGTTCTTTATTATTCCTTCGAAGAGTGTGAGTTTTATCGGAAAAGGAGTAGCGACGTACCGGTTTTTGTTACGAAGCAGAGTTTCTCTATTTCTAATAACAAATTGAGTGTATAAGTATCGGATCACAATACTTCTTTCCCAATCCCAAGTACAATGGCAAACATAATGTTCAGCAAGAGATTGGCTACAAATGCCAGGGGGTCGTATTTATTGTCAGTTTGAAGAGCAAGGTTCCAGTTTGGCGTCAAGTGTTGGTCCTTCCTTGCTTCCATTATTTTTGCCAATTCTGAGACATTTTATTATTTGTTTATTGTTTTACTAAAGTTCTTATTATTGTCTTTGGTGTTTTTCGAATGTTCCGGTTGCCATTAATAATAAGCTGTCTAGAAAAGTGTTTAGGCGCTTTTCCCGAAAACATATAAACGTGTCACGTGTGAGTTATATGTGAGTTTATAAATATTACTATACAGAACTATAGTGTAAACATATTATATCTCTCATATAAATTGCTTCATTTCCGATTAATGTTATACAAGCAATGTTTTTTTCAAAAATAAGAAAAAATTTTAAACCGTAATATATTTTTTCTGTAATTTTAAACCAAAGTAACTCACAATGTATTAAGGAATTCATTTTATAACCAAATAAATAGGCTACGCTTTTTATAAATATTTGGATATTTATTTTTTTAAATCATGACGTATTACCCTATTTCTGTGAGTACTATTGCCGGTGACGTACCAGTACGTTATTACTCCTGAAAGGGTTAATCTTGTTTCGCAACATAAATTAAAAACTCATAAACATAACAATTTTTAAATCTTTGCAAATTAAGATCTACAAGTAATTTGCTTCATATCAATCGCAATCTATCAACAATCATTTTTAAATAGCATTAAAGTATGTTCCACTTAAAGCCAAAGTCACCTTTCACCGTACAAACCGTTTCTTATTGCCACAAATACGCACGAACTTTGCAATATTAGAGATAAGTAATCTATGACAAGAACATTCAACTACTCTTTTACTACCGTGTACGTATTGATAAAACTGGATGAGATTATGTATGAAGATTCTTCGGGGAAATAGATTCCTTTTTTGTAATTGTACTTAACACCACCGCTGTCAGGATTAGAGTAAATAAATTTTTTATAATGATCACCTACTTCTAGTTTAGTCTTCCAGTTTAGATCTAATTTTCACGAACGTATATTGTACTACTGTTTATATTGTTATTCCATTATAACAGATGCAAATAACCTAAACGAGTCAGCTATATGTAACCTGACTAGGCCAGGAATAGTAGCAGTTATAATCAATATAACGCGGATGTAACACGTTCTCACAATACTATTATATAATCAAGAGATATATAAATCGCTATGTGCTTTATTCATGGGTATGGGCGGAGTGCTTTTAAGAATGTTTCAAATATTTTCTAATAACTATATTCGAACATACATCATAGTAATATTAGACCTTAATTTTAGAAAATTCGAATTCAAATAATGTTTTCAATCCTTTCACGAATAGATACTGATTATATGTTTGCGGACAATTATTATTTTCTAATTATATTGTTTTTTTTTAAATATTATGATCTATATGACTTTCGTGTGTGTG
The DNA here is from genome assembly GCA_036971475.1 of Prosapia bicincta. NCBI lineage: Eukaryota > Metazoa > Arthropoda > Insecta > Hemiptera > Cercopidae > Prosapia > Prosapia bicincta. Next base: position 111,922,609 of record JBAIZL010000004.1, read on the forward strand.
TGCGCGCGTGCGAGCGCTCGTGAAAAAGTTGGTGTGGTGTATATTACTTGTAAAGATTTGTTATATTCTAAACAAAAACTTTATAATAATAACATTTTACAAATCATTCGTTAGTTTTAAAGTAATGAGCTTACAATAATACAAAACGCAACAGCAAAATGAAACAAGCAAAATAAACTCCGTTCGAACATAAAATTTAGGGTGGATATATTTTTTGTCTTGGCGTAAGGGTAAAGGGATTTTCCTCCAGTTTACCCAAGATCCCGTGTCTCAGATAATATATAGCATGCCTCACATCTCTGAGCGTCTATTGATTACGTGTCCGGCATGCTGAGAGAATTATGGCCAAGGATCCTAACCAACATCAGCTGTTTTCAATGAAAATTGTTTTCCTTTATTTCGTGTATATATTTAAAATGTAAATTGCCAATGTTGTGCAGTGCATATTCTATAAATAAATTAAGTTATTGTATTATATATTATGCTCTACACTAGTATACTTTTGTATAAATAGTGTAATAAACATAAAATCCAACTATGTCAAGCGTTAAGTGAAAACAAATATTCTAATTTGATGTATTCATCCCAGTTCCACTCTAGTTATCGCCGTTTGCTTTATTACAATTAATTATAACCGCACAGGTTCAGGCTTAACTAAATTGAAATGTCACTAGAAAATATTTGTTAATCAAAACATATCAAAATATGTAATAAAAATCGATATATGGAATGAAACGAGTAATTTAAATATTATGTCATCTAAACACCAAATTCATTGAGAAATATCCGGAATTAGAGTTATAAACCCTAATGCAAATTTTAATTGTAAAGCAATCATCTTTAGAGAAAATTATTACTATTTTATATTATTATGAATAAATCATCTACTATATTTGAAATTGAAATGTATGTACATAAGGTTTTTAAAAAAAAATATTATTTGTCGTTATGAGATTTATTTATTTACATTCATTATTGCCTACAATATTATATGCTACTAACGTATTATTGTCTTACAATATATTTTAAAAATTAACTTGTTTAATGAAATATTAAACAGGTCAACAGCTATTATACTTTCACAAAGTGATTGCATTTAGGTACTTTAATTGATTCAGATTTAAAAATTTGTATAATTGAATTTTTTAAAAATACAGACTAACAGAAATCATTGTTTACGTAAGCTTAAGAAAAAAATTATAAGAATTTACAGATTCGATCCGGTTAAACTATGTCCATCAGTGTCTAATGATTACGGTATCAGATATAAGCAACGGTAAAGATTTCTCTTTGGGATAACAAACTTTATGTCTCAACGCATTTCACACTAATTTATCTGAATTTTAGATAATATGTTAGTATGTTAAGATCAACAGTAAAGGCTCAGCCCTGAACGTTCATCGCAACGAATAACATTAACAAGATACTTTTTTATTATTTCAAAATATATAATATAATAAGTAATAATAAATAGATAAAGGAATTCCACTACCTTAATCATATATTATTGGGGCGTCTATTCCAATATTAACGAAGTTTGCATACGTTAATTAATCCCAATAAAAAAACAGCACGCACAAAAAAAACATCACCCTAAATTTAGAAGTATTCATTGCTTAGAAATAAAATTGAAATATTTATAAGAATAAAACTTTGCGCTTTGTTGAATTTTGTATATAACTCGGTATTATATTCGTACGTGCGAGTATCAAAAGATTTTTGATTAGGATGCTTTAGTATTAGAGAAATATTGCGGTATAATGAAAATAATATTTGTAAATTCTTAAAATATAGGTTAGTAATTATAATGAATGGATAAAAAACTGCGATGTGTAATAATTTGTATTTTTATATAACAAGTCTCTCGGGGGAGCCTGTAACCGCTAGAGAGCGCGTCCCTAGGTGGCGGATAAGGGGAATGCTTTCAATATTTTACCATTGGGTGGTAGGAGTGAAATAAAATAGCTACCGCGGACCAACAGGTAGAAGTCCAACCTCTCGAGGCAATGGCACCCACCATGACTAGTGCAATGGACATATGTGATATTCATGCTACCGCGTTCGGGGCAGCCGACGCGCCGTGCCCTGCAGTCCGGGGGCACGCCGACAAATATGCTATGAGGACAGCGACTCTTAAACAAGCCAATTCTATCGCGTCTGAAACAGCTGACGCGTTGTGTCCTGCAATTTTAAACATCTTACAGTTGAACGTTAACGGCACACAGAGAAAGATGGACTTACTCTCACTTACTTCACTAAAATAATATCCACATAGCCTGCCTACAAGAGACTAAACTAAATCAAAATCTAAGCCTCAAGATTAAAGGCTACACGGTTATTAGGAAAGACAGAACAAGAAATCTCGGAGGGGGGGTGTTGCCTTACTTGTAAAAACTCCTATTGTCAAGTATGAAGAATTCTCACCAGCTCACAATCTACCTAATTGGTCACACGACAACAACAACAACATGTAACTAGTAAAATAATTGTTATTATTAAAACCAAATAAAAGGTAAAGTAAAGTAGTTAATGTAATTGGTTTACACTTTACAGAACGTGTAGACAGACGTTCAAAAATGGTATTTACTGATTTTAAAATAAAATATTCAAAATAAGATTAAGTAAGTGTTTAAACTTATTAGGCGTTATAATTAAGGGTGAGGTTTTACGGTTTTTTAGAAATAGAACAATATTTTCCAAGAAAAATTATTTACTTTACAGACTGACAGGTAGGCATCCAACGAATAAATATATAGACTACGTAATGGTTCAGATTCTTGTTGATAGATTCCATAAGCAATAAATTATGTTATAGGTGACCGTATATGGGAAACCAAAGACACACTATGTGTTATAATATATATATATATATATATATATATATATATATATATATATATATATATATATATATATATATATGTATATATATATATATATGTATATATATATATATATATATTTATATATATATATATATATATATACATATATATATATTTATATATATATATATATATACATATATATATATATATATATATATATATATATATATATACATATATATATATATATATATATATATATATATATATATATATATATTAAATTTTCTTGTTTATTAATAATCAAAAACAACTAGGGTTATTCAAATGCAAGAATTATTTATTAATTTATATTAAAATTCATAACTAAAATAAATAAGTAAAATAAACAAAGTAAACAATTTTAAAAAAATAGTAAATAATGAAATATTCAATAAATAATAATAAGTACAAATTTCCAAAAATTGAAAATATGAGACTTATTATTGAAATTATTAGCGAATTAAGAAAGCATATATATATATATATATATATATATATATATATATATATATATATATAAATCATTCGAAATATATAAATACAGTAATAATAACAAATTATTAAAAGAACAAATACAAATACATTCTAAATTCGATACTATATTCAATGTGTATTCTTAATGGAATTCTTAAAGGAATTTAATTAGAAATATATATTATATTTGTTTATAATTAATTATTAATACAATCTAAATTTAATTCAATATAAATTTCTTATCAAATGTATTGTGAGGGTTTTATGATTGTTTAATATAAATTTTGTAATATTTATTAAGAAATGAAAGAAAACCGTCAAGAAACACACCTATCATTGTATATGATAGTCAATGCCAACTATCTAAATTTTTGACAACCCAAATAAACTAAAGAAATAAGTAAAATTACGCAGAGGAACCGGAATAGTTAAAAGACTGTTAGTAAAATTATATTTATATTAGAGTAAAGATTATATTTTTTTTGTCAGGTGTCAAGTATTTTTCAATTAATTCTGAACATAACGGTCTTAAGTAGCTACTGTATATCTTTTGATAATGATTATAATCATTGTAATGATAATAATCACAAATAACATTTTTATTCAGTCCGTGAATCATAAAATGTAGTTTGTCACCGTGTATTGCAGTTATTTTCCTTCATTTCTAACAAAACTTTGGCTAAAGTAAGACGAAATAAATATTACATTTTTTTGGAAAGCCTTACTCCATAGTATTATAAAAAGTCTAGTACTTTAAGGAATACAGGTAAGAAAATGTGTTTCATATTTTACTGGAAGTGATAAAAAGGTAATAGATTGCATGCAAATTTTAGTAAGATCATTATAAATCTTTATTAAAATATGTTAAATGCTAAACAAATAAAGTAATTTACTAAATAGTCATCACAAATTAAATTTTCGTATGTAAATTTTATGAGTTGCAAAATAAATTTTTATATAAATACTATAATATATTGTAATGTATAAGGCCTACTAATATAACGATCGTGTTGGATGGTAAAAGAGTTCTAAAGTATTGTCCCACATAGGACTCTAAACAATTTATAAATGTTGTACTTATTCACTGTCTAAACATGGAAAATACACCAAAATATCAAGCAAGGCTTATTTTACACAACAAGCATGTATACATATAAATATCGTATTTATAGTAGTTTATAATATAAACTTGTTTGTAAATTTATAAAAGATATGTGATATAAAGTTAAAGAATAATCTATGTAATTTTATTAAAAGCAACAAAAAATAATTTATAAATATATAGATTAATTCATATTACAAAGAAAGTTTGTTTTATGAGAATACTAGACATTTGTGTGTCATCACGTAACATTTACAGCCTACCACCTACATTGACTTGACAAATTTTAATTGAGTTATTAAACATCACAGGTTACACTTATAATGTTCATACAGTGTTACCAACACGAATAATTACAACCAAAGTAACCGAAATTAAGTTAACTTAAGTTTGTTGGTTTAACATCAGGCCTTTAATTCAACTTTAGTGGAGTTCAGTTATTTCGGCATCGCATTTGTATTCCAGTGGGAACATAATGGAATTGGAATCTAAAGGAAGGGGGTAGTGGGAATGAAGACATAGTGTATTGGTGGAAACTGTAAGATTTAAATTAATGGGTTGGGTCCTGTTTTCGTTTATCTAGCGCCGCAGTCAGTTTTCGAACAAAAACGGGCGTCCCCGTAAATCTCAAGCCTCTTTTATGACTCTAGGTTTATTTTGCTATTTGTATCTCAGAAAACGTATAAGCTTTAATTAAGTATGATTTACACGATTGCGTTAGATATATTTAGATTCTTATATTATTTCTTAAAATATGAGAAATTAAAAATTTCATTATATAAATCAATAGGTTTAAAACTAAGGTGTGTATCACAAGGTTAAAGGGTAACTTATAACAAGACAAAAGGTAAAATCATGTGTCAATAACATGGAAGATGAGAACGTAAAATAACCTTGTACGCTTATAGAAGTATATGAACAAAATAAATATACACAACTAACAATTGTAAAACTTAATTTCATACGCGTTTCGATGTCATGTCATCATCATCATCATTAATGCTACTACAAACATATAAATTAACTTGAATTTTTAACATATTATATTAGAAAGCTTTATACCAGTTATATTTATATGTTTCTAGTAGCAGTACTGATGATGATGATGACACATGACGCTTATAAAATTAAAATTTCATAATTGTGGGTTGTGTACATTTATTTTGTTTATATTCCTTAACCTACAAGCCAGGTAGAATATTATTTATAATTATACAAGTATTTATTTTTTAATAAGTAATTATTGTATTTATTTGTACCTCTATTTCAATGTAGGCCTACTATAGAAAAGGCAAGAAACTCATTCAATACAGAATTTAATATAACTTTATACATTTATACAAGTAACTAATAGTTTATTTATCCTTAGATATTTATTGTGCACCTAGTAACTGTGGTATACAAATATGACACTAGTAATCTAATGTAGGCATATATTTTATAAATATTTTTTGAATATATAAAATTGATTCAGTACAAACCTTAACATGACCTTATTTATTAATAAAACTTTACATTTTAAACTTTACAAATTAACATATTTATAAATATTTTAATATTACTTTTAAGTTTCAATGAATACGATGTTTTAAAAATTTAGCTCAAGTGAATAATAAGTCCGTATATTACTGAAATAAAATAAAAAATTAGAATATTAAGAAATAATATAACTTTCCTTAGACACGGATTTAAACTTAACGCAAATATACTGTAAAAACCAAGTAAAACAGCAAACCTACCAGTAATAAAAACAAAAGTTGTATGAAACCAATCGTTTTCTCATGACTTCATCAAACTACAATATTGTCTTGTCTTTATTTGCATTGTAATCATCTCTTCACTTATTTATATAAATATTGTCAACAAATAAGTCATAACCATCATATTTTCTTCACGAAGAAAGGTATGTTTCAAAGTCTGAGATGCAATAAAACTGTCACACTGTTTACAAAACAGTAATTTATTAAAACTGAAAATACTAATTTCTAATATGATAGCTGTTTATATAATATTGTATAAACATCTAATTTGATGGCTGTTATGGTATGGTGATAACAACACTTATTACTTCTTCAATGTTTCCCTTTTATTTCTCCTGATCACTTGTTTCTTCCCCTTTCATATACAGAATTTTAATTTTGTCAAGATTATTTATAGTGAAATTTCGGAAAGTATTACTTTAAATAAATAATTTACACTAGACACCTTATTATATTTTGAAATAAATATTCTGGGGAACAGATACAGTTAAAATCTCATAAAGAAATCACAGGTATCACGAAAAACATTTTGTTAAACTGAAATTTTGCTATAACGTAAGCTAATTAATTCCTTTAACATTAAGTTTCACCGAACTACAATATTCAAGAGTAAGCTAATTATTGCAAAACAATTACACAAATAATGCAATGTATTAAATAATTTTATTCTTATCTTTTAAAATTGATAGAAGTTAATATTGTTGAGGTAAAATTGTTGAAGATGAATTGAATACACGTTCTTTGACAGAACTTTAAAATCAGGTAAATACGGGTTTGTTATAAGATTGTTAAGATATCCTAATCTAGATGTAATTATTTTAGCTGAACAAATGTCAATTAAGAGAAGAATTTTTCTTTTTTAGTCTTTTATTTTCTTGTTCAAATACACCAAGCATTTGTTGATAATGGGTTTTGTAATCTAAGCATGTTTGTTTCCATGATACGTGCATGAGAGTTTCAGCATTTTTTTTCTAAGTAATGAGATTTTAAATACTTGTCGAGGATTATGGCTTCAGTTTTTCAGTTTCATTGGCTGTAAAGCCAAAAAATCCTGTAACACTAAGTTTATATTTCTTCCCTCCTTTACACGTTTCCCTTTTCCAGCTAACGTAAGATATTGTAATAGTTGATAAAAAAAATATAGACGTTTTGTCAGCATTAAAATGTTTTCCTGACTGTACTCAATGATAACGTTTAGAAAGGTTTCTGTTATCCATTCGTCAGCTTTATTGTTAGGAATGGTTAAATCTTCTCCACAAATCGCCTGACATATCTTGCTGACACTTACTTGAAACTCTTCATTGCCAAGTAATTTTGCAAAGTTCAAAGCCTTTTCTCTAATTAACTATATTTAGCATATTGTTAGACCTGACTTTAACATACCATGAGTAAAGTGCCTTGTTTTAAATCATTGTCTAATGCACTTTCTCATATTTATCATTTCTGTCCATTAATAAACTACATTTAAACACGACACAACTAAACACACATTTTACTCACATCAGTGATTACACAACTAATGGGATGTGAAATAATACTGTAAAAGAACCCATAATTTAGAAGTTTCAAATAAATACTGAATACTAAATTAAGAAAAAACTTCAAGGTTTAACACCGAACAATACACCGGGTCTTTAAGTAGCTTCTGACAAATACTTCAGTCTGCTGCGATATTTTACTAAGACTGGAAAAAAGCAATTGATTAAGAACGCAACTTTCATGTTTGATTCCCTATAGGATACCTATAAAGGTACTCATTTAAAATAGTTGGTGACGGGAAAGAATACTGTATATAGAAACATATGACTCCACGAAGGAAAGCCCCATGCTGTGACTTCTGGAAGGCTAAAAGGCATTCTCTTATAGCCAGTATAAAACTAACTTACACCTCTTTCATAGTTATACTAGATATTTTTTCACAACCTTTAAATAATCGATAATCAATGAAAATCAATTCCTGGTTTTCAGAAAATCCTTTTTTCTCCAAAAACCATTGGATAGAAAAACACAGTGATTAGAATTTCTATCACTGATATGTAAAGTCAGTCATATTTTTTTTTCTTCTGTACTAGTATGGTAGTATTGGTGTGAATATTTTTACTCTTTTTAGGGTGAAAAGATTGTACCAATATCTAAGTCTCCTAAAAAATGCATAGGGTCTAATGGGTTCAGAGCTCGAGCGAGGAGTTCGTAATAATAAATGCAGCCTAGTGATTATTTATTGCCACTACAGCGTGCCTGACTATGTGATTATGCAGTAATTGTTATAAAGTAGTTGTATAGCACTTAAATGCCAGTCACATAAGTTATTAGTAAACCTTATGTATGAACTTTTGCTTCTTCTAGAACGTATATTGCAGTAGTACGGAATAACAGGTAATATAAACAAAAAATTACAAGTAGATTCCTAATTAAGTCAACAAGAAAAGAATTATTTTAGTTACTTTTTATTAAATAATTACAATTAATATAAATAAAATAACATAACCTACACATTAAACAGCTGTTTTATGAAATCATATGTTATCACCTATTTTAAAGGCAATAAACGACATTGGGCATGAAGGCATTTAAAGCTAATTGGGTGATTTTAAAACTACATAATTGCAAATTATAAAGCATTTAAAGCTAATTGGGTAGTTTTAAAACTACATAATTGCAAATTTTAAAGCATTTAAAGCTAATTGGGTAATTTTAAAACTACATAATTGCAAATTATAAAGCATTTAAAGCTAATTGGGTAATTTTAAAACTACATAATTGCAAATTATAAAGCATTTAAAGCTAATTGGGTAATTTTAAAACTACATAATTGCAAATTATAAAGCATTTAAAGCTAATTGGGTAATTTTAAAACTACATAATTGCAAATTATAAAGCATTTAAAGCTAATTGGGTAATTTTAAAACTACATAATTGCAAATTATAAAGCATTTAAAGCTAATTGGGTAATTTTAAAACTACATAATTGCAAATTATAAAGCATTTAAAGCTAATTGGGTAATTTTAAAACTACATAATTGCAAATCATTAAACGTGTTCATGTGAGGGTCAGAAACACACAACATCTAAGTTAATATTTTTGTAAAACCATCCAGTATTTAAAAAAAAAAAATGTTTGAAACTAAATTATTTAGCCGTTTTAATAAATGAAACATGATTGAAGGCGTTTAAAACAAAGTAGGCATTTTATTATTTATATTATATTAAATTTATTCGTACTATATTTTTTATAACAAGTATAGTTTGAAGGTCATACGTATTTATTAAAAACGGATTCGTATGATAAGTAATAAAACATCTAAAGTCTAGCATGATTAATTCCTAACTGATAAAAGATTTAAGGCTAATGGATTGATTTACCCGTTGCCTTATCGAATATTGTGTTAGCAGCCACAGATCCATTAGTTTTAATCTTCCGTTGCCACCAATATTCCGCGTAATATATCTTCATTTCTTGCTTCCACGTCTCGCGTTTCCCCTACAATTCTATTTGTAAAACCGTCTGTTTGTGTTTTAAAATTTTATATTGTTTCCAAGATAAACATTTATTGTTATAAGGTTTTTATATAGTAAAATGTTTTCAATACATGTTGTCTATTGTAAAGCAATATGTACAATAAATTATGGTTTTTCAGGTGAAACCATGAAGGTGTAATGGTTAATTAACAAAGTCCTATGGTGATTGATATAAAGGAATTTTATAATATATATTCTTATTATGAGTAACCATCACTAAAAACATGTTTAGACAAATGAAGTTTCTTATAAGTCATAATCAGAAGACGTCGGTCTTTGTAAACATTATTATCTAGTATGAGGGAAAGTTTATCTGTTATTCGTAAATGATTTAATGATATTTGGAAATCCGTATCTGATAATGACAAATGAGTGTCTGATATTTGGAAAGAAAGGATAGATTGAAAGTCATAATATTCTTCACTTTATGTAAAGTACATAAATACGGTATTTTCTAATATGAACTATATATAGGCAATCTTATAAAAGTACATTATATTCACAAACAACTGTAGATGTTTTTGCTAACCTGTGCATATTGTAGTACATAAGTAAATATATAAGTATATAAATATTTAATAAACTTTATAGGCGAATATTGAAGAATATAAGTGTATTATAAAATATTTATTTGTATATTAAAGCATATAAGTGTATATTGAAGTATATAAGTGTATATTGAAGTATATTGCTGTATATAGAAGATTATAAGTGTATAATAAAGTATATAGGTCTATATTAAATTATAAGTGTGTAATAAAGTATATTGGTGTATATATACGCATATAAGTGTATATTGAATTATATTGGTATATATAGAAGTTTATAATAAAGTATATAGGTGTACATTGAAGTATATAAGTGTATATTGAGGTATATTGGTGTATATAGAAGTATATAAGTGTGTATTGAATTATATTGGTATATATAGTAGTTTATAATAAAGTATATAGGTGTACATTGAAGTATATAAGTGTATATTGAGGTATATTGGTGTATATATACGCATATAAGTGTATATTGAATTATATTGGTATATATAGAAGTTTATAATAAAGTATATAGGTGTACATTGAAGTATACAAGTGTATATTGAGGTATATTGGTGTATATAGAAGTATATAAGTGTGTATTGAATTATATTGGTGTAAAAAGAAGTACATAAAAGTGTATAATAAAGTATTTAGAGGTATATTGAAGTATATAAGTGTATATTGAAGTAAATTGGTGTACGTAGAAGTATATAAGTGTATAATCAAGTATATAGTTGTATATTGCAGTATACAAGTGTATATTAAAGTATATTGATGCAGTAAAAGTACCTGTAAATTGTTTGGATTGTTCTTGCAAGTTAACTTTCACACACTTAGTAAGAATATACCGTGCCACATAATACCTATCCAAATGAGAAATAAATAAATCATCTGAAATATATACTTATTTACTAATATATAAGAAATATATTTATATAAAAGGTCTGTTCTCTGTAAGGTTTCGAGAAAATTTCTATAAATTTATTACCGTCCCTGGTAATTAATTGAAATAATTCATTCAATAACAATTAGATATTATTTACTTTGAAGAATTAAAATAAATAAAACACAATGAATAAAACTGTCATTACTAATGTTTTTTTTATAATTCATTTTTATTTACTTTAAAAAAACTGTGATAATATGTTTCGATAAGCTAAACTAGGGCTGTTAAATTTTTAAACTAGCTAGAATAATTTCTATGTAGATCTTATCTCGTATCATTATTTGCATAGCAAATATACTTTACATGTAGATTTTAATATACTGTACGCTAATGATTATTTTGAAAAAAGTCAATGAAAGCATTTGTTTTAAAAACCTGCCATTTTACAACTCGACTAATTAAAGTAGGAACGAGAATAAATCACTCGCATGTTACAGGAATATAAGAACACCCTACTAAAAGAGGCGAAACCACCCCTACGTAATTGATGTTTATTTTGCGTTTTTCGAATTACGTGCATGATACGAACTAATTAAAGTTAGACGGCTCCTGTTGATAAACTGAACATCTGCCAATCCGTCAGCTATCTTAATGTAGCTACTAATTCTAAAGTTATGGACGATTTTATCTAACTTATTAAAACGATATCTGCGCTAACAATAATAAAAAATATATTTTACATTAATCATTCGTTTAATATTACTGTACTGTTTATTGTGTAACAGGTAATAAAATGATATTTCTATTCAGTCGTGTTTACTTTTATAGCGTAGATATGTTTTAAATTTCCTACTGGTCTTGCCATTAATCAAACTGTCTCTTATCAAAAACATGTACTCATTGATTTTATGTTCAATAAATATGTACTTATGTACAATGTCATAATATGTTCCTTATTCGATTATTTGTTATGTACACTATCGAAAGTAATTGCAGTTTACAGCATAAAATAGTAAAGTTCTTCTATTTTACTGCTTTTGTTTGAATATTTAGATTTTTCATATACGGTAATATTTATATCTTCCATTTTATTGATTTTTTATTTCTTGAATGGCAAATAGCGATATATTTTGTGTGTTTTCATTCCCTTAAAAAGGCTAAGTCGCTTTACAAATAGCAAATTATGTTTATGGAACTTAATTCCGACGTTCATCCTTTTTATCTATTACTGACGTTCATTTAAAAACAAAAATTGATATCTAGTTTTAGATATCATAGTTTTAGATATAATATTAGTTAAATATTGACAAAATATTAAAATGTATAAATAATATACACAAAAATACAAAATTTACTCATGAATTTGAATAAAAAAATTAACTAAATTATTTAGATATTACAATTATTAGAAATAATGAATCATTTGAATATAATATATATAGAAAACAAGCGCAGACAAATCAAATAATACCTAATTATTCAAATCATCCATACAACCAAAAATTGGCAGCGCTTTATAATTTACTACATAGAATGCACAAAATACCAATGAACTTAAATGATCAAATAAAAGAGAAAAATATAATATATCAAATTGGTTTACAAAATGGATATAAAAGAAAAACTATAGATAAATTAAATAATAATATAATAAGAAAACAGAAACTCGAAAATAACTTTGTACCTAATAAGAGAGAAAATATTTGGACAACTTTTACATTCACTGGTAACGAAATAAATAAAATTACAAGATTATTTAAAGAAACAAATTTACAAACTACATATAAAACTTATAATAAAATTAAAAATTGAATAAACAATAACAAAAACCAAAATAATATGCACGAAAGAAATGGAGTATATAATATAAAATGTCAAACTTGTAATAAATTATATGTAGGACAAATAAAAAAGAAATTAAAAGAAAGATACAAAGAACATTTAAACGCTTATATCAGACCAAACATATACAAATAAAATTTAGCTGCGCATTGTATTAATAATGGACACGAGTTTCCAGAAATAGAAAATATGAAATTAATAAAAAATTAAATAAAGGATTAAAAATGAATATATTTGAAACATTGGAAATGTATAAGCTTAAAGTTAAAGACAAATTGATTGATGAACAAATACAAGTGAGATCAAGACACCAAACTATTTATAAGGTCATTGATGTTATAGAAAAAAAATTACATAAAGTGCAATACTTATAAACAAATGGTCGTTTGTAGCACATATGATTTAATTTTGTAAAAATATTTTATTAGATAATTATTTTCCTGAAGATGCTGGTACTATTTTATCGGCGAAAAGCTTTGAATAAATATATTCATTAAAAGTATTCTTGTTTTTGAAATATTTTTCAATATTGTATATTTATCTAAATATTTAAAACTAATCTAAAATATAATTATAGAATTATAAATTATTTTACATACGCATAACAATCACCAATGGAGTCTATATACTATTCTATAGTTGAATTTGGGGTACATTTTTTAAAAAATTATTTCTTTCCTACATTTATTTATAACTTTTGATATCTGTTAAACAAGATCGATTACATTTAAGCTGTAATAACAAATGTAAACCCAATTATTTCATACTATTTAAATAATGTACTTTTAACATAGAAGAAACGACCATGGTATGGAAATTTAAAACTGTTACTTTATCTCTTGTTTTTGCAGAAAACATTCTGTAGATAAAATGTTTGCCTATTATCATGGAGATTCCATAAAATCGTAAAAAAATCACTCCTTACTAATTAAATGATAAGGATAAAGCAGTTGCATGTTACAGTAGTATAAAGAGAAGACTTTAACGAAAAAGAAGAGTGTATCGCTTCACAATTTATGGTTTTACAGGTGAAACATTCACACACAAACACGCAGGTAATTGTGGAGGATTTTGGAGAAAGTTATTGTTCAGTGTTACACGGAAGGTTGCACTTTATGTTCCTCCAGAGGTTTCTCCATAATCAATATTTTTAATGAATATAAGTTGATACATCTAATTTGTGAACAATTAGTTTCCAATCTTCAAATAAAGAACAGTTTAAAACATATAAGAGAATTTTTCTTTACTGCTGTCATTGCGCAAACTGATGAAACGTCAGGTAAGTAAAGCAATTTGATAACTATAAACCCGAAGCACATAAATGCAGCATTTGCCACATATTAATTTTCATTTTAAAAATAAAATAATATATTATGAAAACAAATTTTTAAATTAACAGAACACCGTGAAAAGTGTTAGTAATAAATATAGCGCAATATAAAAAATATACGTCAGCATGTTTTATTAGTATTTTTTATGACATGTAACATATTACCTACATATTTATACAAATAAATATATATATTTTAATGTTAACGTAAGTGTTAAATATTTCTTAGAATTTAATGTAAAGAAGTAATATTTAAGTCAATATTAATTAAAATTTACACTGTAAAACTTTAAAGAGGGAAAAAGAATAGGGAATTGTTTTAAAAATATTTAATAGCAAAAACCCTTCTACATTGCTAGTACATAACTCCTATATTATGCATATATATATAAAGATTTAGTTAATTCCCTTTGCCACATTTTCCTACACTTTAAAAAATCTCGCTAATCTCACTTGGGTAATTGGAGCCTCAATTTATTTTGCATAGTAATTTTGAGGTATAATAGTTCACTGCTAGGCTAAAGTAAGATAGACTACATAATATTTCTTTAACGCTAAAACGTTTTAGAGAATTACGGCATATTTATCAGGACGTTTTGCAATAAATGATGCTAAAAATCAACAATAATTGATTCATAATAAATACTCAAAAACCTCTCAACCACAACACTTTTTTTTCTTTTATTTACATTTCATTTACCAAGTAACCATCCTCAGAGAGATAACATACAAAGACTCTTTCTAGTTATTGTAGTAGTAGGTTCTAGTTGTAGTTATTATAGTCTTTCTATGTTGTCCCTCTGAGGAAGGTTACTTGCTAACTGAAATGTATATAAGGGCAAAAAAAAAACAGTGATGTGATTAAGATGTTTTTGAGTAGACCTATATATTAATAATATTAAACCAATGTGTTTTCCTAATAAATGGTAATCAATTTATTCTTAGAGAATTTTAACTCCAATCAGACGCCCTAAGATTGTCATGTGGAAATAATAGGGAAATTATTTTTTAGTGATGATTGATTGTCCTTTGGATCGCAGGAAACCAATGTCGTATCGTAACGCTTTAATGTCTTTATGCGTAACTAAAAAATTTCATCCCATTATTTATATCTTCAAATATTTTCGTAATGACATAATAAATATTATAAGTTGAAAAATTATTAAAGTAATGTAAATACGTCGCTAAATCAACTCTTAACGTTCAGTAGCTTAATGTATAAGTTTAGAATTAGGAATACAAGTTATTCTGTACTCAACAAGACGCCCAATCCGTCGAATAACTTACATACGAAAGCGTTTCAAAAGGTACATCACAATAGTAGTCAGATTTTTCATTAGCCATGATTCTTAATGAACAAGTGTTGAGACAACAATACTGTTGACTGAAACGCATTCAATACAGTAGTCAGAAATATTGTAATATAATTATTTTATTTTCTGTTTCAAGACTGTTTTTTAGATAAGCCTGATTTAACATAAATTTTTACATAAACTTATAATATCTTTAAAATTTATATAAATTTATTTTTATATTTAATAATATTGCTTTATCAGTTTAGGTATAGATTTGTATTATGCATACAAATAAATTAAAACTTAATTGGTAATGATCTACAGATTAGCAGTTATTTCCCGTTCTTCTGGAAAACAATATGCATTAAAATTAATTAAAATGATATTATTGTTTGCATGAACTTATCAAGAACTATAAAAAAATGTATGAATTTTGAAAGATATTGCCAATATATTTCCTAAAATGTAGCCCGTCTGATATTTGTATATGTATTTGCAGGAATTATCAAGAAATATTATAAAATATTATTTTTATTATAATTTATTTTATTATTATTTATTAATTATATTATTAGTTGTTATAGTATTAATTAATATTATGGATTTTAAGCTTTTTGTATTATATTTTCTAAAATGTAGCCTATCTGATGCTTGTATTGTGTATTTACATGAATTTATCAACAGCTATAACAAATTTATGATATTTTAAAAGTAATTTCTAAAATGTAACCTATCTGATGCTTGTATTGTGTATCAACAGCTATAACAAATTTATGATATTGTAAAAGTAATTTCTAATATGTTTTCTAAAATGTAACCTATTTATTGGTTACGTCACGTATTTACTAACTATATCATAAATATTATAAAAACGTTTTAATACTTTTATTTATTTTATTCTATTACTATTATTATTTATATTAGTATTAAATATTATTTCTATTTCTTAAAAGTAATTTTAATATGTGTTTTCAACTGTAGTCTAGGTTATATTTATTTTATGTTTTTGCATAAATTTATCAAGACCAATTATTAACAATTTACGAATTTTTTAAAATTATTTCTAATATCATTTTTAATGTATTATTAATGTGATGTATTTGCATAACTCATCACGAAGTATTGTACAATTATTTAAATATTTTTATTTATTTTATTATTATTATTATTACTATCGTTGTTGTTATTATTATTATTTATTTTACTAAAATATATTATTACAACATTCAAATGCCATTTCTGATGTTGTTTTTTAATTGCAGCCTATGTAATATTTTTTTGTTTTATTTGCATAAATTTACCAAGAGATTTTGTATCAAATTTACGAATTTTTTAAAATTATTTATTAAACGTTTTCTAAATTAAACTCTATTTAATTTATTAACTGCAATAATCAAGAATAATTATAAAAATATTTTAATACATTTTTTTAATTATTAATAATTATTTTACTATTATATATTATTACTATTTATAAGAGTCACTTCTAATATGTTTTTGTTTTCATTTGTAGCCTATGTAATATTTATTTCATGGATTTGCAAAAACGTATCAAAAGGTACCATAACAAATTTACGAATTTTTTGGAGTTATTTTTATTACTTTCTTAAAGTAGTATTTTTATTATTTATGTCACGTGTTTACTGAATTTATCAAGAAATATTATAAAAATAAATTAATACTTTCATTTATGTTATTAATATTATTCATACTATTATATTGTATTTCTATTTTTAAAATTAATTTCTAATATGTTTTTAAAATTGTAGCCTATGTAATATTTATATCAAGTATTTGCATAACTACATCATGATATAAAATAACAAATTTACGCATTTTTAAAATTATTTATAATTTGTTTATTTAAAATATAGCGTATTTAATATTTATTTTCTATAATAAATATATAGAACGACGGATAACCCTCAATTGTAAGTAATAACATAGATTATGTTTGTGTAAAGTAATATTGCCAAAACAATATAAAAGTAGCCTTTACTTACTTAAGAGTGTCAATTTATTTATTATTGTTTTTTTATTCAGAAATACAGACTCTAAGGACACAGTATAGTTTTCACTGGATGACTTAAAGTTTTTTATCAATCGATTGCCTTCAAAACTATAATTCAGTTTTAGGTATAAAAAAAAAATTAAAGTCTAAAAGCAATAAAAATGACATATGGCATTAAGTGAATGCTGGTTATTATCCGTTAAGTGCGTGTTACCAAAGAAGGTTGTACACGACACCTTAATCACACCGCACTTAAGCCATTTAATAAATGCTGTGAGAGTCTGCTTCGAACTTTACCAAACTGCATGACGTATCGACGAGCGAGTTCGCCACAACAAGTTGACAAGTTGGAAACAATATTAATTACAAGTTGTCTAGAGTTTGTCAACAATTACAATCACTTGACTAGTCGGTTTGCATAGTTTGAGCTTTGCTACGTAGCCATTGAGAAGCCACTGGCTTTCGGAGTGATATTTACGCTACTTGTAGCTGGTGAATTGCGTGTGATGCTTTGTAACAGAATTTTTCAAAAGATTGAAAAAGCATTTTGTAATTGGCGTAGTTCTTTGTTAATCATTTAAAAAGAAGAAGAATTTTTTAGGAGGAAAAGAGATGAAAAATGAATTACGAACAAGATGAACAATTGTATAAGTTCTGAAGGGAAAACATTTTTAAAATATTGACATTGAAAGAGAATAAATGAAGAAAATATAAGATGGCAATGAAAGTTACCTTGGAACATTACGATTCAAAATAGAGGAGTGATAAATGGACTATGAACAGCTAATAAAAATATAAATTTTAGAAATTAACGACATATACCCATTCATTAATACACGTTCGAGGTTCAAAGTACATAAATAATATATATATATATATATATATATATATATATATATATATATGTGTGTGTGTGTGTGTGTGAGTGTGTGTTTGTGTGTGTGCTTGTATGTGTGTGTGTGTGTGTGTGTGTGTGTTACAAAATTCCTTAAAAATTTTAAGAAACATTTATCGAATACGTTTAACAAAATTAGAAAAAAATTAGGAAACAAATAAAAAATATCCTGTCTAAGCTCATTATGCAAGCCTTAATAAGGGATCAGAAGAAAGATATGAACAAGTAGTAAATTAAGGTGGGTCAGAAAATACTACCACATACAAAATAAGTAGATGGAAATGAAGAACAGAAACAAAAAAGGACCAAATATACGAACATGACATGAAATGTAAATAAGAAGAATAAAATATTAAATGAAAAATATCTAACTAAAACCATAAATAATCAAATTAGAAACATAAAGAATAATGAAATACATAAGAATACCAAAAAATAAATTAACTTTTTAATTGTAGTTATTATAAAAAAGAACTTATAAAAACAATTTTAACTGAAGATGATTGCGATCCAAACAACTATTGTAGACGAGCGAAAAGTATGCTAAATAAAATAAAACGGCGCCAGATCAATGCAATGAAAATCGTCTTAGTTTAAAACCTACTTTCTTTAGTATTAATATAATTCTTGACATATTTTTAATTAATCACTCTTTTATTAGAAATTAAAAACATTATTCCGCATAAATTACAATTTGCGAGATTTGAACCAGTTATTGATTATAGCAATATTTCATTTTGAATTTATAGAGAAGAAAACGTGTCTCAGCAAGTTACAGAAGATGACGGTAATTTACGGCAATAAGAAAGCGCAGTTTCACGCTGTGAGAGAAAGCGAGTGATGTATGGCTTGAAGTCAATGCAGAATGTTGCCTTTAATTGTAAATCATTACTTAAGCACTCCTTCTCGCTAACCATGCATTTATCCCCTGCCAAACTTTATTAAAGGCTCAGTGATACATTACCACTCAACCCTTGCGCCTGTATTCTGAAATACCGCCATAGAAAATACGAGCCATGTCTCTAGCGGCACATTGCGGTTTTCAGGGGGGAAAACAAGGGACTGAAATTACTCTAAACAATTTACTTTACATGTTTTAGTTAGAATTTGCTTTAAGATATTTTTAAAATTGGGAGCAAAAATAATAATAATTAATATGGAGTTCATGAACATATATTCACATGTCTTCAAATGATTCAGTAATAAGTAATAACCACGATATAAAAAAAAACATTCCTAGAGATTAAAAGAAAACACGAAAAGGAAAATCATCTGATACGGGAATACTACCAATATGGCGATGAGGTGATTGATTTATGGCGTAATAGGAACCACCCTCCTGAACATCAGGACACTGCGCACGGACCGAACCACAAAAAAACTTCACTTTTATTTCATATAGTGAAACCTACATATGTCTACTTGATGACGTAGACTATGGCATCTGATCATAACTTATGAATCTATACTATATGTGTGTACGCGCGTGCGCTCGTGTGTGTGTGTCTTGTGTGCGTTTGTGAGTGAAACTGTGTGTTTACTCTCGTGCGTCTGTGTGTGCGAGCACTTGTGTGTGTGTGTGTTTGAGTGGGAAAGTGTATGTGCACGCGCATTCGAGTGTGTGTGTGTGTGTTTAGTGTGCGCGTTTGTGAGTGAATCTCTGTGTTCACTCTTGTGCGAGTGAGTGCTCGAGCTCTTTTGTAAGAGTGTGTGTGTGTGTGTGTGTGTGTGTATACGTGTGTTGTGTGTGTGTGTGTGTGTTTGTGTGTGTGTGTGTGTTTGTGTGTGTGTGTGTGTGTGTGTGTGTGTGTGTGTGTGTGTGTGTGTGTGTGTGTGTGTGTGTGTGTGTGTGTGTGTGTGTGTGTGTGTGTGTGTTACTAGAACTGTTCCATTCCTATGTCCTTTAAACTACAATTAATATTGAGCTAAACAAAAAAATAAGTCTTTTTCCTACAAACATCTTGTTTACATAACTTAGATCATACTATAATCTGAAAATAATTGTATAATTTTAGAGTTGAAACACTGTTTCGTTATTGCTAAATAATTTGTTATTATTTATATCTAAAATATAACTATATCACATCAAATATTCAATAAACAGAACTGAATTTTTTTAAAATTATTCGCAGTTATTATTTTTTATTTGAAATTCAAACAAATATTTATAACTCTTCTGTTGAACTCAATTTAATACAAATGCATTTATTCTGGTCGTATTCACAATATTAAGTTCGAGAGTAGAAGCTCCAACAATGAGAATTCATAACATTAGCTGTAATATGATTCTCTGTATTTAACTGTATTTAATACAATATCGCTTACGTTCACTGAGTTAACAACAATGGGCCGCATATTTGATTATTGTACGAATGACCTGTATATTCAAATCGAGCAAATCTTCCCCGACGTAACTTCGTTCAGTCACTTGGCACAATCACGCTGCACGCAATCTGTACAGACGTTGATGGATCACCCGGCCAAATCGTCTGTTGTAAAATTAGCTCTACGGAATATAAAATTAATGACTGTAAAATTTAAGAACCAGAAAATACAGGAAATCTCGAAATTAAATCTTGCGTATTATAATATTATGTTACGAAATTAATCTTCGCCGCGTCCTTATAGAAAACACGATATAAACTTGGTTTTTTAAAACAGGAAACTTGTTGACAGTTTTATTAAAAATATTACAGACTAGAGAAATTATTAAGCATTTTAACAATATTTTGAAACATTTCATTACTCCTAATTTTCCTTACATGATGTCCGTTAATTGACGTGCTTTACACTCCATTAGCCATTCTAAATAAAACAAATAAACTGAATCCCTGTCTAAAATAGCTTGAAATTTATTAAACGGGGTGATTTTCGATTAGCTAACTAGCCTACTTTAAAATCAGGTTTAGTATTTTAAAAATGTAATGTATGAATAAACATTAAATCATTTTTAAATGATTCTAATATTAGTCCTTAAATATAGTGTATATATATATATATATATATATATATATATACGGTATACATATTTGTAAATCAGATTATCAATTATACCTTCTAATGTTAATTGAAATGCTATGCTATAAATAGATTTTAGTGCAATTGACAGTTTCAAGTTTTGCCTTTAGAACCCTGTTGCTTTCAATAGGTAAGGACAAGCTGGGCAACCTCCACAAATTCTGAACAACCTCAAGCTTGAAGTGTATTTATTTATCGGGCGTTGGGGAACATTCTAAATCAAAACGCTGAATTGACAAAAGAGTTCTTTGTTTGCAAGTGACAAGTTGGAAACATTAATTACAAACTGGCCTAACTTGATCATTTACTGCTGGAAACATTTATAGTTTTTGAATGGAACAATTTGAAATTTAAAGTAATGTAAATTAGAAATATATTGTGTATGTTACGTATGACAATTAGATTGCAAAATGTTCAAATTTGATTTAGAAATTTAATAATTTCGATGAATTAAAATTAAACGAATATTGAATTCATATAAAAGCATTATTATTTAACAATTCCTTCCTGCAAGTCAAAATTATTTCTGCAAGATATCTTGTTTAACGTATTCTACAGTAGTGAGAAAAACATCAATTTTAAACACGTTGTCGTGTGTCTCCATCTCTAACCACGTACTTCTAATATACTTGAAGCATTTGTTCCTTATTAATATAATGTTTATAACGTTACGTTCGAACGTAGGAACAAATAATTATAAGCCAACATTGAACTCTCTTCTGTGATAAAACATGTATTCCTCGAACTGCCGCTTCCAGTCTTTTCTATCCACGTTACTTCTAAAAGGTTATACGCTTTGCCGGAGAAGGCTTAATAATGTATACACTCAAGCGTGACTTCTAATTGTCAAGACATGTGCCATATTTTACAGGTGGGCTATGTCCTTTACAATAATGTCCAACAAATTAGGCTCCATTTTAAAATTATTCTAGCATTAGCCTTCTTCGTGAGTAAAATTGTATAGAACATGCTATACAAGTAATTCGATTTACTTAGGAAAACACTTAAAAAGAAGTACTTTTAAAATTTAATATATTAACCCAATTAAAATCCAAATCAGCCTATCAATAAAAACTACTCCATTAAGAAATAGCATGTGCAAGATAAAACGTTATTGGCAATTGAACTGTATTGTATTCATAGCTGTTATAATACTAGTATAAAATTCGGATGAACGGTTACAGGCCAAAACAACTGATAAAAATTGCATCACACAATTTGCGTAACTAGGAGAATTTCTTTCACTTTAAAAAAACTTCTTGGTTGCCTGAATGTGGTCACGTTTCCTAGAAACAGAGCTGGCAAGGAAGGACTTTTGGCGAAAGTGTGTTTTGAATATTTTATAAGAGGTTACGAAATTGAATTCCAAACTGGTCGGCATTGGTGTATAAAGCAAGCCGCCAGATGTTTACCATGCAACGCCTTTAAGAATCCATGTTTTTTCTCATTAATATAAACGGGTCTTTTTCCAGTAGCAATTATGTTATCTAATTAAGGGCCCTGGACAATTAAAAAATGTTTCTAATTACACACACAGATAGCTTTAGTTAACACACACACACACACACAGCAACGGGCAGATTGTCTTTACAATATAAAGAAATTTTGAAAATTTAATTCTTTTAACCACTAAAACAATAACTAATAAAGTTTTTTTTAAAACAATTCATTAATAGAGTGAAGAAAACCCATATTCTATTTAGAATAAACAAATTGTATTAACTAATTAATTTCATCCGTGAATGATTGAATCGAAAAATGAATGCAAAAATATAACTGAAAAACACTAACTTGTGAACAGGGGCAGCTATAACCACCATTGACATTTATTTTGCACGAGGAAAGTATGAAGAAAGTCATGGTAAGAAATAGGACTAGCAGAGTTTTTTAATTAAAAAAATACAGGAAATTAATAAAATAGACAGTTTAAACATTAATAGTAAGAGCCGTCCGTTGCAAGACGGTATCAGAACAGAAACATTCCGCTGAAACAGGTACATAAAGTTAGGACAAACGCTAGACTAAGGAACTGGAGGGAAAAGAGAGGAGGAAGTCGCAGTTAATGCATATATGCGGTACCAAAAAAACAAAATTGACAGTTCCTGGACGTTACTACGATGGTTTGTGGCTAGGCAGTTAGGTTCAGAGGTCAGATGGACTCTGAAAGTTTGTTTTTATTGTTAGCTTATAACGAAAGTTAAAAATTGTTGGTCGGCGCTCGGTCCTTTAAAATTTTAAAAATGTAATTATATTCGTTTACTACTTACCACAGTCTCACTGTCCGACAACCAAGAGAAGCTAAACACAAGACACAATCAACTCAGCGAGATCTATGGGGCAGGAACGGAGGACAAAGTAGTGAAAACTTTGGCAAGTCAATTTTCAGTCTTATTTATTAGTTAAATTTTAGTAAACTTTTCCAAAAAATGTTTCGATAATTTGAATTGTTAATAGATATATTATAATGACTTCACTCGAATTACGGTTTCTTATTAGATTTTAATATGTGTAGCCCACAATTCAAATGTTCAAAACAATTTTAATATCACGAAATAAGTCAGTTTTACATAAAGGAAAGTTTTTCCATATAAATGATTCAAAACTCATTTTACAGTATGCAGACAGGTTTAATTACTAATAAACCCGCACATTAAAATTTAGTTAAAATCAGTAAAATGGCTTCGACCAAAAACTAATTCATATAAATAAATAAATAAATATATATATATATATAGTTCGTGTGTGTGCGCGCCCGTTTGTGTGTGTGTGTGTGTGTGTGTGAGAGAGAGAGAGAGAGAGAGAGAGAGAGAGAGAGAGAGAGAAAGATTATATGTATCTAAGTGTGTGTGTTTCCTACGGCAAAGTAAATATCTCTTGTTGGGTTTACCAAAGATTTGCTTTCCTCTGAGTGAGTGTAGGCGCGAGTTTAACAAATGTTTGAAGATCAATGCAAGTGATCTAATGAAATTCCTTCCTAGCCTATTGTTAAAGGAACTCTCATATCCTTACATTCAAGATAAGTTAATCATGTACAAAGAAACCTTGTACTAAACATACTAAGGTTTGGGAAATCAGCTTTACCAAAAAAAATATTTATATTTGTTTTATGATTCTTTTATTAGAAAACGACTGTAAAAGAAATTAAGGTAAAGAGACTCTTACACCGCCCATTTTATAAACTATATTACAATTTGAACGTATTCCCTCTCGGTTTCAGTACGAGTCTAGAATGACTTTTGCTCTTGAGCAAAAGTTATCGAACGAATCTGCGCAAAAGTGATTCTAATATGAAGGAATTACATAAGGCTACTTAGATCAACTAAGGGATATCTAGAACATCAATTTTTGCATCGAGTGGTATTTTTTCACAACGGTGAGGAGTGTTATTTACAGAGAGTTTTTAATGTTTATGAAACGGAACTTAAAATTCAAAGCTGAACTTTCTGTTATAAATACATTAAAAAAGTAAATTTTTTAATACACGGCTGTAATTTTTCGAGCGAGATTTACTTCGTCTCTCAGACCTAAAAGCAGAAGACAGTTTAAGACTTCAAATACAAACATTGTTAGCATCACAAACATGTGCAGGAGAACCTTCTTCTATTCAACTTTGCACCTAAAAGAAATCTATGGTGTTTACAATTTTCAAAAATATTTGGTAATACTAAATACACTCTTTTTCCAACATACGTGTACAACAGTATATACAAAAGCAAGAATTCTTAGTTTTTAGATCTAAATATGTTAGAGGAACGTCACCTTGCTATAACCGCCCAGAGAAATGTCGATACAATGTCGCTATACAACTATTGATGCCATTATTGTACGTAAACCTTTGAAAAAAGAAAAAATAAACATGATTAAGAAAGTTTTTTACAGTCATATAGAGAGAACTGACGAATATCTAGTGGGAAACCTTACTTTACTTTACTTTATCCAATGCCCGCCCTTGACTGTTGAACCATTCGGCATCGAGCCTCCCAGTAACGACCGGTTCTGGACATCTGGTCATCCAGTTCAGGACAGGTTGAAATATGGTCCCCATTCATAATACCATTGAGACAGAGCGGACACGAATCGAACTCCGCTAGGCCAAAACGGTAGAGGTGGGCCTGGAGATAGTCGTGTCCTGTCAGAAGTCGAAAGTCAGCCACGGCAGTTGCTCTATCGCTTGTGGGCACCAAAGGACCGCGACTGCTAAGTGATGCCCACTGTTTCCCCCTGCTGGCTTCCTCATGCTCTTGTTTAATGGAGCGTTTAAGGATTGCATCAATAAGGCAGAGGTGAGGCTGGTTTCTGCGTATGGTTGTTACACCTGCGTTCCATTTTTTGCAAGGTCGTTTGCTCTTTCGTTACCTGTGATGCCGACGTTACTTGGGATCCACTGAAGGCTAATTGACCATTCATATTGCAAAAGATGTGAGATTGCTTCTCGGCAGTGGAATATGTTCGAACAGTCTGTTGAAGAGTTGTCGGCTATTGCAATTATGGTGGCTTGGGAGTCTATAAAGAAAACAGCTCGTTGGTGTTCGTTGCTGGGTGATGCGCAGCAAGAGCCTCTGCGGCCAGTCGCACTGCCGTTACTTCCCCATCAAAATTACTTACGTTTGCCCCAACGCCCTGGCTGATTTCAAATAGCTTGGAGAAAGCTCTAGCGACAGCTCCAGTAGGATTGAGTTTAGATCCATCAGTGTAGATGTGCAGCCAGTCTGGTTCAGGATATAAAGTGTGGATTGTCTCAAGGGCAGAAGTCTTTAGTTCTTCTGGGAGTGCAAGATGATTGGGGGTTTTAAAGTTTAGCAACGACAAACTTTTGAGAGCCATGGCAATAGTTGGCTTGTTGAAAGTTTTGAGCGGGGTTGGGTTTAATTCACCGATGTTATACCTTCTTCTAAGTTCTTCAGCGTGTTGTAGTGGGCTTATCTGGGTTTTTAGTCTCTGTGCAGCCTTTCTATAGTTTGTCCAGTATCGGTGATTTACTCTTCTTGAGTATTCCCAAAATTTAAGGGTTAGTTTTTCGCGCCTTTTATGCAATGGTTCTATGCAGGTTTGCATTTTCATCGCACAAATGGGCGTTGAGAAAGCTGCGCCCGTGATGATTCTGAGGACACTGTTCTGGATTTTATCTAACTTTCGCAGATTCGGTTGACTGGCCAGTGACGTAACTTCCGAAGCTTATTCCATGGAGGGTCTGACATAGATCTTAGAAGCAGTGGTAAGAACGTCCTGTGTGCAACCCCACTTTGTACCAGTTAGTCTTTTTAACAGATTTGTTCGCTTGCTTGCGCGCTCAGCCTCTTATAAGTAATTTTTCCATGAGAGTTTAGTGTCCAGATTAACACCTAAGTATTTGGACAATTTAGACTCTGGTAGGTAACTCTGTTTATATTTGAGCTCAATGGTTGGGGGCTTGGTGGAGAGAGTGAACAGCTGAAACATGCTTTTCTCTGGATTAATTGTCATTTTATTGCAGTCGGCCCATAGCCCGATGTTTTCTAATACTAGGTTCATAGTTTCAAGGTGGTCAGTCTTGTTAGTAGTATGCCACACAATGACGTCATCAGCATACAGCAGGTATGATGTGCCAGGTGTTTTTTCGATGGCGGTGGTGAGGTCATTAATCATTGTGTTGAAGAGAAGGCAACTGAGCACGGCTCCCTGAGGTAAACCTTGTTTTGGGGCTATAAAATTGGAGACAGCACTCATGAACCTCGTTCTTATCAGGCGCTGGGTTAAGAAATTTTTTATCCACTTCATCATATTGTTTACCACCCCCAGTTTCGCTAATTTTTATAGTAGCAATTGCTTCCACACTTTATCATATGCAGCTTGAAAATCAATTAGTACGGCCAGGGTAGACTTCCTTCTGTGGAAACTATCCTTCACAGCTTGAGTGAATTTCACCAGTTGGTCAACAGTAGAGTGGTTATGGCGAAAACCTGCTTGGGCTTCGCTTATTGCTCCTTTCTTTTCTAAGACATTTCTCAGTCTTTGCTCGATCATCTTTTCAGCCACCTTTGAGCAGACACTGGTCAGTGATATTGGCCGGAAGCTCTCGAGGTTGTTACGGAGTTTGCCTTTCTTACGGATGGAGATAATTTCAGCTCTTTTCCATTGGTGGGGGACCAATTTCATCCATGTCAAGCTTATGAGCTTGAGAAGGCACTGCTTTGCTATTTCACCAAGGTGCTTTATAAATTCGGGAAATATTCGGTCCGGTTTTGCTGCTTTTCCATTTTTTAGTGTGCGAATGGCTGCTTCCAGTTCATGTGTTAGGAAAGGGTTGACCATTTCAGGTGTCGGCTCGGCTTTGAGAGGGCCCCCTGATTGCTGTTTGATATATTTACGGTCATTGGCTCTTATGTCAAGGGTGCTGACAGCAGCATAGTGCTTGCAGAGTGCTTGTGCAACGTCTTTTGGGCTGGTGAGCGTCCTTCCATTGAAAATGATTGGTTCCCATGTGAAGTTACGTTTGTCGTTATTGAAGCTTGAAATAAAATTGTGAGCTTTCAGGCCGTCCTTTCTAAAATCTAGTTTGGCAACAAAATTACGGCATGTTCTTCTTTTCGATTGGACGATCTCCCTCCTGAATTGGGCTGGGCTTGTTTTTTTCTGAGTAGGATACAGTCTTCGAAGTTGTTGGTAGTCTCTGACCTTTTCCTGGCTTTATTACGTTCCCTTTGTAGTTTTGTCAGATTTTCATTCCAAAAAGGCTTATATTTATTGACGTACCCTCTGGGTATGCACTTTTTGGCGATCTCTAAAATGTTCTTCTCAAAAGCCGCTACGGAGTGGTCAGTGTTGCCATTTATGATGCTAGGAGTGAGAAGCTGATTTGATGTTTGTTCAAAAGCTGTCCGGTCCGCCCTTTTGAAATTCCAGCGTGGAAGACGTGGTTTTTGGACATTATTATTTTTTGGTCACACCTGTAAGAACAAGGTCCTATGACCACATCCCTCAACAGCATCCCCCAGTTTCAGGTCAGATCTGCTTATCAGGTTTGCATGTACCAGGCACATGTCAGGTGTACTGGTGCTTGCACCAAATGATAGAAAGGTGGGTTCTGATCGTAGATAGATCAGTTCTGTTTTGTCAATAAAACTCTCCATAGCGTGGCCAGGTACATTGCGGTCAGAGTAGTTCCATCGGGGGGAGTGCGCATTGAAGTCCCCTAGTATAATGGAGTTGCGGTGTCGGGATGACATTTCTATGAGACTTGTATTTAAGTTGTTAGTTGGTGGGTTATAAACACCAATGATTTTGTAGTAGTGTCCGTTTATCCAGACTTCTATTAGTACGGCTTCATGTTTGTCGGTTTCGCACATCCTATGAAGCACCTCAAATTTGCATGCTGCGTTGTTATTTACACCGCCAAACAATCTCTGAGGCCACTTGTCTAGACCTAGGTAAAATAAAAATGGTAAAATTCATAGTGTGAAAAAAATCTGGAGAGTCCGTTGAGGCTCCAGCTCCAACTACAATGAAAACATCTGCGTCCAGTTTATGAATGAGAGTCTTGAACTCTGTGAACTTTGCGTTATTAAGGCCACCGGCGTTCCAGCATAGTACGCGGAGCCCGTCGTTCAAGCCCTGAGAAGGGCTGGCTTTTCAATGGCTACTTGATACTTTCGGTTTAGTCATCTCTAGAAGGATTTGGCAGAGATTCGTCGTAGCAGACTTAGCGTTACTCAGGGTGCGCCATGTGGAGGCCTGCTGCATTTACACCGCATTGGGAAACCCATCGAACCATATTCTGGGGTTTTTTTTAACAAAAAGCAGTAAATGTTTAGAGATGGTTAGCCGTAAAATGGTATGAGATTTCATTTCCAATAGACAAATACCGTCTCGTCAGATGTCTATAATGAATAATATGCAGCACTAGGAAAATGTCACAACTATGAAGAGAAACGTGAGACGAAAAAGGGGAGTAAAATTATTGAACAAATAACATGAATGTATCGCAATAGATTAAGGACGTAAATATAAACAAAAATTATAAGTCAAAATATAGGTCTTGGTTTTTTGAATAACATAATATTTAATCAATATTTTTCTAATAAACAATTTGGAAAAAAATTAAAAACATGTTTTTTCAATTATGGTATCAAATTGAAAACATACCTTTGGGAAGGGGGGTCATAGAAATAGTGTTCAGGTTCATTTTCTATATTACTGAAAAATAGTTTATAGCTAAAAAGATAACTAATAAGTTACAGATTATTCAACATTCATGTATATAATTAGAGAATAAAAATATGGTACAATTCACAAATATACAATTTTTTTTTAAAATTTCATACGCGTTTCAACGACTAATCGTTATCCTCAGTGAAGCTACACAAATCAAATTAACTAAAAAAAAAATATTAAACATAACCTATAAAGTTTTAATAAAAGTAAAAACAAAAGTAAAAATTTTTACTATTGTTAAAATTTTATAGGTTATGTTTAATATTTTTTTTTATAGTTAATTTGATGTGTGTAGCTTCACTGAGGATGACGACAAATTAGTCGTTGAAACGCGTATGAAATAAAAACAAAAAAATGTTATATTTGTGAATTGTACCATATTTTTATTCTCTAATTATAACTTTCACTCACAAGCCAGCTCGAATATTATTTATTCATGTATATATTTACATTATTCATTCAAGTACAGGGTGTTATACTTTATGGGAACGAATTTAATAATAACTTACATGAATTTAGTTTGCCTTAAAAATAAGTTATTTCAGAATTAAGCTACCCTAGAAATTATAGTAATGTACTAATATAAATAAAATTGATGATATAATTTTTACAATGAATACCTTTTATGAGATGAGGAATATTTCCATTAGGCTATATGTTGAAATTTAAAAAATCTGTCTCAGAATCGAAATACGAATAGTGGAAATATTAAATTAAAAACTAACAACCTTTACACCTAAAGGTAAGCATCTTATAACTCATATTCTATAAACATTATATAATATATATTGTAATAGAACAATGAAATTATAGTAAATTTAGAACGAAAATAATAATAAAACCTATAACAAGAAAGTAATGCTCTTAATACAAGTATAATTATCCGTCTATAATAGATAATTATAATAACCATAAGCAATGTCCCATGATCAAAATTAGCACATTTGTGCTAGAAATTAACAATGCGTAACAAACAAATAAAAACAGACATCACCTAAAACAATATAATTATTACATTTTAGACTAACATTTTTACAAAATTTAATCATGAAAACAGTAATAGTTAGAAGTTAAGAGTTTCTTGAAATCCATAATCCAAGAAAGTTCTCCCCCTAAAGCGGTGCTTCACTTAATGGAACTGATATTATCTGGAGGTGTAATTTAGATGTAAAGATGCAAATTAGTTCAGTTTCAGTAAAAGTATTAAAACATACAGCATTAACTTTATCTGGAACAATTTGTCGAAAGTATACAAAGAGCTTAATGTTTCTTTGGGAAAAGTAAAAGATTGCTTATCCTACAGCCATTTGTTTCAGCTTTGTTAAATTATATTTTGTGCAAGTTGTTTATAATTTACTAGTCGTAGAGATACTCTGTTAAAACACAAAATTAAATTATAAACTAAACATTTCACAATTTATTTTAAATTAATTTTTTTTTTTAAATTATATAAACAGTTATGCCTTATGATTAACTAGAGTTCAGTGAGACTAATGCATAAAGAAAAATACTTTAAATATTTAGGCTGAAATGTTCATTATTTACTGAGTGAATTGAAAGACTTGTTTCGGTTAGATCTTCCATCATCAGTAATGTCCCTGAGGACAACATCATCACAGAAACTAATTTGTTTAGTAAAGTGGTAACTAATCAAAAACTGAGTCTAATTTTTAAACAAGTTTAAAAATTGACTAACATAGAAATTAACAAAACTATTACAAAAATTAACTTTTAAAATTATCCTGTTATAATAAACATATTTATAATTAATTATTATGCAATTAAGTATAACTGATCTAAGTAGAAAAAAATGGTGGACGTATAAAAGAAAATATACAAAGCCTCTTCTCCAAATTTTGCTATCAGTATTCTACTACAAACTGTACTACCTGGGTTTTTCACCTAGCAGTACTGCCAGGCTTCCAAGCTTTACTCCCGGAATATTCCCCAAGTTTTATTGCCAGGCTTTACTGCCAGTCTTTACTCCCGGGCTTTTCGCCAAGCTATACTGCCAGGCTTTACATCTTGGCATCACTGCAGGGGTCTTCACCAGGCTTTTGTGTCGGGCATTACTCTTGGGCTTTTCGCCAAGTTGTACTCCCAGGTCTTACTCCCAGGCTTTGATCCTGAGCTCTTCACCAAACTCTACTGCCAAGCTTTACTGCAGGGCATTAGTTCTGGGCTATTCACCAAGCTGTACTGCCAGGCATTACTGCCGAGCTCTACACCTATACATCTTCAATAAGTTGCACTGCCAGGCTTCCCTTCCGGACGTCTTCACTAAGCTGTACAGCCAAACGTTACTGCCGAGCATTACTCCTCAACGTCTACACTAAGCTGTACTGTCAAGCTTTACTGTCTAGATTTACTCCTCAACGTCTTCACAAAGCCGCACTGACAGGCTTCACACCCGGACGTCTTCATTAAGCTGTACTGCTAAGCTTTACTCCTTAACGTTTTCACTAAGCTGTACTGCTAGGCTTTACTGCCGGGCTTTACTCCTATGCATCTTCACTAAACTCCACTGCCAGGCTTTACTACTGGACCTCTTCACTAAGCTGTACTGCCAAGTTTTGCTGCCGGACTTTACTCCTAGGCTATTTGCCAAGCTGTACTACTAAGCTTTAGTGCCGGGCTTTACACCTATAGATCTTCACTAAACTGCACTGTCAAGCTTTACTACCGGACGTCTTCACTAGGCTGTACTGCCAAGTTTTACTGCTGGGCTTTACCCCTGAAAGTCTTCACTAAGCTGTAGTCTCAGGCTTTCCTCCCTGTCGCTTTGCCATGCTGTATGCTATACTGCCAGGCTTTACTGCTGGGTTTTACTCCCGGACGTCTTTACTAAGCTGTACTGCCAAGCTTTACTGCCGAGCTTTACTAGGCAACAACAGCTTACAATACTAATTAATTGCAATGTAACAAAATAGAGTAAAACTTTTTTCCTAATAGTAAAGACGGTATTGCAAACAGTGAGATGGTATTAATGGAAATGGAAAACTGGATATTGAATATGGAAATTAATAGCCGGATATAGAATGACACCATAAGACTGTAACATTCATTAAGGTTGCATTCATTAGTAAGGACAACTATTTATGAATCTTTAAATAAGAACGTAGCAAGTTGTAAAGATTTTATTAATTTTAATTTGGGTGTGTCATGAATGTATTTTAACGACGGTTTTATTTAAACATACTCAGATAAATAATAGTTACTATAGTGGTGAAACGTTGTCACCTACTAATAATCTTATATTTACTTCATATGTTTTACCATAATCAGAGCATCGTTTATTTTAGGTGGGCCTTTACGTTTGTAGTGAATATCTATATAGACCATTAGTCTCGTGTAACGTAATTGTTTTATTATAAAATAGGTTACTAGATCATGACGTTACAATTATAGACAGAACTCAGCTATAGGCTTCTGATGGCACTAATTGCATTGCAGAAACGTCCATTAGTATTTTTAGGTTTTCTTGTAGCTAATGATTATCTTTGTATATGTTAAAGAACTATTTTAGTTAGTTATTCTTAGACCTTCAGGAAAACCTTATAAGAAAAGTAAATTGATATTCTATTTGCTAATAAATTCCTCATAAACATCCAAGTTTCATTAGTATTATTGTTTATTCCTGCGAAATCTAAATCCAAATCTTAATAACATCCTCGCTTACATAATAAATAATTTTATATTGTAAAATAACTCTAGATATTTTACATAAACATAAAATAAAATTTACCATTTTTCTTGCTTCGCCAAAGAAATATTTATTCATTACACGAGGGATTTTTCAATAATCCATCACAATCGAACCGCACCGAGATGTGTTATGGAAGTTATTGTTGCTCTTGGAAATATTACAATAAAAGCAATCCCTCGATTAGTTGATTTGTATGCTGTAACACACGCTCGCTGTCGGTATGTTGGCCTGCATTCAGGTTTTCATCGGGACCATATTATTTTATTTTGATTAAACTGTATCATGCAGTATAAAGCAACGGTTCCGAGGTGCTGAATACGAATGACCACCTTACGTTTTCATTTCTTTTTTCATTACATTTATGATCGAAAACCTGTACCGTCTTTATGCGCCTTTGTATTCCAAGTATTTATAATTTTTGTAAATTTTATTAGTTATATTTTAAACACTGTCCACTCTATAAAGTTATTTTTGTATATACGTTTTTTAAATCAAATTGATTTCATAATACTAATATATAAACATATATTTTCAATTTATTTCTTTATTTATATAATGACGATTATTCTATAAGAAAAAATAATACTCAAACAATTATAACTATATTAATTAAAACAACCTCTCACCACAAATTCAACAAATTTTATTTTAACCTTATGTACATTTCAACTACAAAGTAATCATCTTCAGAGGTTATTTGTAAAAATACCTCTGAAGATGATTACTTTGTAGTCGAAATGTACATAAGGTTAAAATAAAATTTGTTGAATTTGTGGTGAGAGGTTGTTTTAATTAATATAAACATTTACGCCACAGTTGCTTTAAGTTGCTAATTATAACTATATTTAAAGAAACAGTTTTAAAATGTTCAAAAAAAAGTTTTAATGGCCAATTTTATCATTTAAATTATTATTCAAATTTTTAAATTAAAAGAAAAGTTTGATTGGAATAAACAATAATAATACTTGCAATTGTTGGGTTGTATATCTTGATGTTTTTAGAGAAACATATTTGTAGCCTAAATTGCCACGATTCACAAAGGCTTCTTTGAAACAGATGTAAACTAACACAAGGCTAACCAAATTTGGCACTCTGAGGCATAATGTGACTTGCAGCCAGTGGGTGTAAAGAAAGAAGTTTATATTAATTAAAATCCTACAGAGGGCCACACTAATGCATTCAACAAGATAGATCTGTGAGCTGCCCGAAGATATGAGCCGCTCAAGATTGTTATAAACATGGGATGTGGAAAATAAAGACTAAATTATCAAAAATCACTGAATTATTCAATGCCTGTAGTTACTGTAACACGTTTATTGGTGAGAAAGTCCTGCGATGCAGAGATGTATACGGTTGCTAGTCTGGGGTGTGCACACCCCAAATTCCATGCGGCTCTTGCACTACTGTGTACACTAAAGGTGCAGAGTGGAACGAATTTCTGAAACTAATAGTGGTGGAGAAATTATAGAAAAAGGAGATGTACGACCGGGTAAATATCTTAGTAAAGTTAGATTTGCTACTTGTTCTTCTTCGACAATTGTGGATAAACCGAAGGTCTACTACAGACTGAGTAGGGTAGAGAATTCTTTTATATAATTCATAAAATGGTTATTTGTTATGGAGAGGTGAAGAATATGTAAACATGGACTTTAGTTTCAGTAAAGTCTGAAAGATGGCGATTCCAGATGAGCCATTTAGGTCTATTCATTGCAGCTGAGCCATTGTATGATCCATTCAGGTTTATCCCCCTTAAGGGGGAGCAAAATAAAGATGGTAAACATCCACGCCAAGCTACATCTGCAGGGTTATCTCCAATGGATATGTGGTATCAATGCTGAGGTTGTGTGATAGAGGTAACCTCAACGATGCGGTTGGATAAGCTCCAAAATCGTCGTCTGTGAGACATATACCAAGGTTTCCTGCAACTACAAACGAAGATTAAGGCTGATCCATGGTGAAAGACGTTTCTCAATTATTTCATCAACGCTTGCTCTTGAATTCTGCACATTGTTTTTATTACTTCTGGTGTTTCTTTCCTGGTGTTCTTTATGCAAAACTACTAGCTTCTGAAATCTTGGCATCAACTCTTGACATCTCAGGGCATTAAAATCTTTGGATCCCCCATCACGGCCGCTATAGACATCATCAAACTAAGAAATTATGAAATGATAAAATAATTTGATCGCTTTACCGCCGAATAAAATGTTCGAAATGGTCATAACACTGGTAATGGGTTGTTCGAAGCAGAGATAAGTGCCTGTATTTTGCAGCTTCTTGACGTATAATGCAAAGTACTGATTCCCCAATACATTTGTAGGTTTGAGGTTATGAGACAAGTGTAAGATTCACAGTTATCACTAATTATTAGCACATTATTAGGATAACGATAAAACCCTAAATTGTTGCGATAAACACGATGCCATTATAAAACGCCTAATAGGGAATGTGATAATTCGCTTGAATAAAACTCGCCCAACGAGGTAGATAAAACAAAGTTAGGAAAAGGCTATCGCTTCCATTTGTTATTAATAAAATAATTTAACCAAAAATGTTAATTTAAAGCGGTCGTCAATACTTGCATGTTTCTGTTTATAGAAGTAACGCAGTTCATATAAATTACTGAAATAGTGAATGGATCACGGTGGAAAAATCTTACATGTTGGTAAACCGACAGGTTCGTGCGGAGAGCATGAACCAACTGGGAAGACAATGCCTAAATGTTTCTAAGAGTCCAAGGTAGCTCAGAAGTGAATGTCAGTTACTAGAGAAAAACATGAATGTATAATTCTAGCCGGGTACATAAGTCGTAGAAAATCATAGATAATTCCTTCAAAACACGGATTATGAGCCCCGTGATAAGCAAACGAAGCAGAGTAATAATATCAGATGATCCTTTTGACATGCGTGAGTGGAGACGACATAGTGACGTCATAGGCAACGTGCCATGACTAAGTGACGTCTTAGGTTAGGCCTGTCTTTGCTGGATTTTTATTATTTTAACTTGGCAAATAAACTATAAGGTCTACAAATTGAACAATGAGCTGAATCAAGTGCGAGACGCGTCAGCTGAGAAATACCACTAAGTGGTTTTTTCACATAATTGAGATGAAAAGTATGTGTAAACGTTAGTAACTATATAAACCAACTCTGGCGAATTTATAATTTAAATAAGAAAGCCTCTATACCACAAATAACTTTGTAATTTATTTAACACCATATGTATATTTCGATTGCACAGCAATCATCGTCAGAGTTAATTTACAAAAACTACAAAGATTGCTGTGCAATTGTAATGTACATAGGGTGGTAAATAATTAAAACAATTGTTTGCGATATAGAGGTTTTATTTATTTAAAGTAAAAATTATTGATATGTGTTTTGCTAGACGCCGCAAATATTTGGTGAAATAATGTTTTTTTTCATAATGTAATATTGGATATTTTTATGTTCAGGTAGAATAGAATTAAACAAATTCTATTGCCCAAAATGGATAAAAGGTTTGCAACCTCTCACTAATGCTATTGAGGTCGCTGTTACCTAGATTAATTGTTTAGTGACTCTGTTACTCATACTATTTAATACATATAAAACATAAATTTTATTTTTCTCTATATGCTGAAGCTCTTAGAAAATTCTCTGCAATATTTTATACTGTAACGTATTTACTTGTTTTAATTTTTAATAAAATCAATGTAAAAAACTAGAAGACTCTAACTATACTTGACTTTATACGAAGATAAGTAAGCAAAAGTGTATAATTACTATAATTTAAAACTTTAAACAATAAGACAAACTGTTTCAGTTCCTGTATGTTGTTTATGGTCCTGTGGCGGACTCTATAAACTAAATACTTCCCGATGACTCAATCACTTTCGTAATAAAAAAAATCGTGTAAAGTTCTTAGTTGGAGAGAAGAGATAAAATATAACTGTTGCTTTTGAAGGCACAAACACCTAGTTTGCTGGGTGAAAGTATTTTCATTACCCAGCTATATCGGAGACAAACGTAACAGATCGTACAAATCATGGAATTGCATTGTTAGCAACATTTCAGAGTCATGCTTTCCTTTGAAGTATCGATGTCCCATCTAATCGGTCTGAACATTTCCTAATCAGTAAGCTTTCTAACTAATTACTTTTCATCCCTTAAAATAGTCTTCTATTTTTAAACCGTTAAATAGTCTTCTCTGTTTTTTTTAATAGAAATACTAAAGAACGTAGCCACATCGTAATTAAGTCTTATATTTCAATAAAATTCCACTTTAAAACATATCTGTCATTGTTGCCTTACATCGCGTGATTTTCTCCTTGAGTAATATATCTTGATGAAGCATAGGAGTGAAATGATATTAGAAATATATTTCTAGTAACCTCAACCATAAATATTTATTAAAATGTTAATTTTGTTTCAAATAAAACTTGGAAAGCTCTATACAGGTTAATATAAAAGTAAATTTTACATTTCAAAAATTATTTCCTTGTGTAATAATTTATTTTATTTTTGTAATAATTTCCTCTTAAGATGATTACTTTGCAATGGAACGACTTAAATAATATGTTTTTGTTGTTATGAGATTTTATTTATGTAAAGTAAAAAATTACACCTCAGTTGCTACAAATTAATAAACAAGTAGATGTTTTACTTTTAGAAAATCACTACCCTCAAAAGAAATAAACATTTTATATCACAGTAATTTAGAATTAGTAGTAATGTAAATGCTTAGATGTAAAGTTCACTACTAATACTAGTTTTTCCATACCACGATTTCATTGGTCACATTCATTTATAGCAATTTGCTGCAATAAAGTTTTTAGTAGTTAGTTTAATATATGTTTCGTGTTAACACATCAGCACAGTTTTCTCTCGGAGAATTAAACCTACATTCATTGTTAATTTATAAGAAAGAAATAATATTGCTTTTCCGCTCAACAGCTGTCAACAGTTACGCTGATATAGTATTTCTCAATGTTTATAATTAGAGCAGAAAACTTTACAATATGATTAATTTTACAAAGTTGCATGTAACAAATATGTTTATTTCATTATTCTTTATTTAATTAACATCTTCAAGGTGAAATTATGTGTTATTAAATGAAAATTAATTATAAATAATTATGGTTGTTATTAAGGTATATTTAGTAATACACAGATAATTAAGAACGGAAATAATGAAATTTTATACAGAGCACAGTAGTGTAATTATGATAAATAAATAACAATAACCCTTGCTACAAATATTTAAACACCCTTGATGTACATTTCGCCAACACAGTTAGCATCATCAGAAGGTTACAAACATTTTGGGACTATAAAGAATCCGGGACGTCCTAAAATCATAGAACGTAATTTCAATTGCACGTTTCATAATTTAAAAAATTATCTTATATTTACACTAAATAAATGTTTGTCTATTTATATTTTAATAATTTATTTACCTAAAAGTCTCCATGAATATATTTTATACAAAATTTATTTAATACACTTTCTATTATTTGATATTATTTTCTAGAAAACTTATTTTCTAAACGCGTCCATCACACGATTCTAAAAGAAACCGAAGAATTGGTCCTACACTCAAATTAACAGCCAAGAGATTTAGTATACTATCATAATATCAGGGGAACAGAAACCAGGTAACTCTACATCAAAGCCTGTTATCCCACATTTAAAAAAAAAACATTTTTTTTAACATAATTAAAATCCAATTTATTAATTTTGTCATAAAACTGAATTTCCTGTTGTTCGAAAATGTTAATTTCACGTTAGTATTTCTTACTTTTACTCAGTGAATTCTACAAAAGGAATAAACAAAATGCCATGCAAGGAAAACAATTCTGACCAATGAAAATAATTTTATTTATATACTAATAATAGTTTTAGATTTTTTAAAACCATTTGTTAAAAAGTATAGGCCTAAATTGTACTTAAAACATATTGCAAATGCAAAGATATATATTCAAAAATATGCCAAAGTGTAAAATAAAATCCTGAATTCAAAAGCCTTACTCATGTTTGTGGTAGAACGGATACTTTTGAAACCCCCAAAGGTATCGCCACGATAGTAATATCCTGCGCGGAAAGTAAATATCCTTGATACAACCTGCCCAGTGGGGTTTGGTTCTGTTCAATGTGTATTGTAAAATGGTGTGAAAAATATCGAGCCTTGGACGAAGTTGAAAACATGGACTATAATACAATAGGCGGGACATAAAAGCTCCACTTTTAATATTTATCAGATTATTGACCTCTAAAAATAGTGATCGTGCAAATGAGATTATTTTCGAGAAATATTTAGAGCATAAAGGTAATCGCCAATTCAAGTTCAAAACAAAAGAAAAGTCAATGCCATTTCCAATACCGATTGAAAATTTACTTTCCGGAAATTATACTTGTTACAGAGTTGAACGGGTCAGTGAGGTAAGTTAAAGGGATCAGTTTAATG
The DNA here is from genome assembly GCA_036971475.1 of Prosapia bicincta. Taxonomy (NCBI): domain Eukaryota; kingdom Metazoa; phylum Arthropoda; class Insecta; order Hemiptera; family Cercopidae; genus Prosapia; species Prosapia bicincta. Next base: position 111,962,482 of record JBAIZL010000004.1, read on the forward strand.
CTTACGTTTTAATCTTGCCTTGAAGGATGATGACAGTCACCGAAAATATTAGGCTGGATTAACGTGTTTAGATACACAGAGAACGCTTGAATTGAGGTTAAATAGAAACGGTTGGCTTCCAATGTTAACTGAATGCTTGCTTCAACAAGTAAATGTATATTCTCTGACGTGCAAACAAGGGAAAAAATGTACACACATTGTTGTGAAGGGGCTTCAAGTAAAAGTAGGTGATTGCCAGGACAACTTTTAAAACGAAGGTAGTTAAAGTCATGTTAAACCTGATAGCCGTGTTTGTAATACATAATATTTGGACCCGATAAGATTGACTTAAGTTTTCCTAAAACTTCTACTTCAAAAGAAATAATAAAATATTGTTTTGGAAATTATTTTCAACCAACCGTGACTACAATGTATGTCTGTAGGTAGCAGTGACTCGAAATTATTTCTTAAACAATAAAATTAGGTTCATTTATTATTACTTTTTTGTTTTTAATAGATTGTAATCGATACTCATTTGCTATAATTTAATGGTGTTAAACTTTCAATATGTTTCTACAATTGAATTAAAGTTTAAAATTAAATAAAACAACAAAGCAAATAAGTTTAATTTTATTAGTCTTCAATATTTCATAATCCTTGCACTAATATTACTGGAATAGCTACTAATTTGACAAATAGAAATGAGTCTTCCACATTATTTACTACATCACTTTGTTACCAACGATTAAAAATTACTCTAAACTTGTCACAGCAGTTCATATTTACGCTTCAGTCTAAACAACACTGACTTAAAATTTCCACTTCGTTATTTTATCCTATTGTGGAAATAAAGTCCATATTTAGGAAACTGTTACTAACGAACAGAGAGGTGCTACAAGTAATTAGGGCGTAATGTATACTGAGAGGTGCAAGTTTATAAAAACAATATTTCTCGAAGTTATTGTAACACACTTTAGATGGTGTTACATATTAAAAAAGGAAATTTCAGAAAACGAACGAGAATGTATTCAAAAATGTGACAATATATTACTAGATCAAAAATTGTGATTTGTTTTAATTTAAATCAAATCTCTGGTTGGTAGTGGAATCTGTTGGAATAGTTTAAAACAAAAATTAAAGTAATATGCGCACATACGATGCGCGGTAGCTAAAACGCATGCTTGTTTCTGATAATTTAACCCTCTAACAATCGGGATGTAGAAGGCAACGGTCGTCTCCAAGAGCGAGGAACTTTTTAGCTTCAATTTTTAATGTAACAATCATTTTTTTAATTTCTTGTAATCAGAATGTAGAAGACAGAGCACGTCGCCAAGTACGAAGATGGAACGCTGAGTTACTGAAGCCTTTTTCAAAATCATGACCGAGGGAATCTTGTAAGGTTTTTCCAATAGAAGGAGGCGAGGATACACCTTGTTAAAACAGCTAAGTGAACAAATTCAAACTTTGGTGAACTATCACAAAATTTAAATGCTTAAACAGTTTAATACAAAATTAATAAACTTTAAATTTTTCAATACGTACATAAATGTAATTTATGCATTATTTGGTGCATTTGTTTTCAGTTTAAATTGTAAGAATTAATTATGAAAAGAACAAGCAAGCAAACTCGAAAACAGAGCCATTTCAGACATTGATTTATTAATGTGAATTTCCTCATAAATCAAATGTTAAATGTTCATTAATCAGTAACTAGCGCAATGTTTCAGAAATATGTATTTTGGTTTGTAACTTTATAATTTTTTGGCTAAATAAAATTTGTTTAATTTGTTTGATTTGTTTTAATTGAAGTTTAAAAGAGCAATTATTTAACGAATACACAAATCCCATACATCTTAATTTAATAAGCCGTTTAGACAATAATTTAATAAGACTTTGCAGGTCATTTTCTAAATATGTAACTATAAACTGCAATATTTTAAATCAGCTCTAACTCATAAGAATTAGAGGTACCAAAAATAATTACAGTTACATTATTACTATGCAATATGTGAAATTATGTGCTCTAGGCAAATATGCGTATAAATGTTAATGCTTATAGGTTTGCTAAATATCCCAGGTTAGAGAGAGGAGGACATCTCGTACTAAAAGATATTTTATAAGTAATCTCAATTGCCATCTTATAAGAGGAAATACCATTATTCAATGTTACAACACAGGGATGTTGATATTCCGTAAAAATGTTTAGTAGGTTTACTGTAGTTATTATGGAGTAGTGTAATATTTGCTTAACCTTACTCTCTATTATTCCAATCGCGCGCGCTTGTGTGTGTGTGTTTGTGTATCTGTGTGTGTGTGTGAGAGAGAGAAAGAGAGTTAGTGTGTGTCTTCGTGGCTGAATTTGTAATTGTGCGTCCGTGCGGGTTTATGTATGTGAATGTGTGTGTGTGTGTGTGTGTGTGTGTGTGTGTGTGTGTGTGTGTGTGTGTGTGTGTGTGTGTGTGTGTGTGTGTGTGTGTGTGTGTGTGTGTGTGTGTGTGTGTGTGGTGTGTGTGTGTGTGTGTGTGTGTGTGTGTGTGTATGTGTGTGTGTGTGTGTGTGTGTGTGTGTGTGTGTGTGTGTGTGTGTGTGTGTGTGTGTGTGTGTGTGTGTGTGTGTGTGTGTGTGTGTGTGTGTGTGTGTGTGTGTGTGTGTGTAAGAGAGAGGGAGAGAGCCAGTGGGGGTAAGAGAGTAAGTGAGTGTTCTCTTCGAAGACGTTTGTTTGAATTCAATGTTGAAAAATGTTTAAAAATGAAAAACCTAATTTATTTAGTCAATAGGTTTTAGGTAATAGTTAATTAATAACGAACTGCTTTGTTAAAAGAAATGCAGAATGTAGTTTCCGCTTCTAATAACTGTTAAGATTGGCTTAAACAAAACTAAATCGTAGACATTTAATTCGTAAATTAAATCGATTGTAAAGTTCTACCTTCGCCACTGACTGATCCATTCAGGTGAAATAGAGGTCACCCGACATTACCTAGTGAATATCGACATTTATATGAACGTATTTAAGGAAAATTGACATTTCCTACAACATTTACGTACGTTATTTCACGATGAAACATGGTCAATAATAAATAATAAAAAGACTAACAACATTTTGAAAAAATAAACTATATAAAACAATTAAAGCATTACTTTGTTAATGATAAAGATAATATTATCTTCAATTTCAGCAACGGTTTGAGTTGACAATGCGACACATATTCCGAAATCGCCGAACGCTACTTTCGCAACCTTTGATTTGTTAATATTAGTACCTATTAAATTATATATATGTGTGTGTGTGCGTGTGTGTGTGTGTGTGTTTCTAATAAGTGTATAGGTCTTAGATACAATAATTTAAGAAAAAATTACATCTCTGTACCACCATGGAGTGTTACAAAAGAAGATTTTAATATAATATATCTTTAGAAAATATACAAAGGGGACTGGCAAAAATATGTAGTATAATGATAAAATTGTCTACAAATTATTACCGTTTGTCATTAAATAATTCCTTCATAATTTTTTTTCTCAGCACAGAAATAATTTTTATTTTTTTATAAAGAAATAGAAACGTAACACTTGACTTGCTAAATAATTTCCGCAGAACTAATTGTTATAAAGATAAGTCAAAGAGATCGTAAGTCAAAAATAACTCCCCAGCAAAGTGGAGATAAGGACGGGACTTGGCGTATCTTAATTGCGTGGGACTTAGCAAGAGTCATTGCTGAATCGTATAACTTAGTATTAATGTCGGTTGTCTGGTTATAAATCGAATATTCCTTAACGTGACTTTGTCATTGTAGCCGTAGTTGTAAGAGACCGTAATTTTACATATTAATCACGCACCGACGTAAGAAAACTAAAACTGTGAGGATTAGAGGCACAGTTTTAGATATATCTCGAAATTCTCTTTAGGTCAATTTTAAGAAAAAACTCACCTTATATTATTGTGTGTGTGTGTGTGTGTGTGTGTGTTGCACCGGGCATAGTCGGGATTAACAAAAACCGTCGCAATGATATTGAAATTTCGTAATTTAAAAATGTGAAAGCTAAGCCATTAGCAGGGATAAGGGGTTTAGTATAATTTCAAAAAAAAGTGAATTACATGGAAAGGAGATAAAACCTCAAAATACACCTACAACCACCATCGAATTTCGAGGAGACGAAAAATGCCCTGTACAAAAAATCGCGAAAACGTCAAATAAATGAGTCAAACCAAAATTAAAGAAACAGACAAGAATTTGATCATTTTGGAGTGAGGCCTACCTTTGTGGGATAGGTGAACATACCATCGGCAAATGTCACCTGATGTCGTGATGTAAATTATAAAAGCCCCGTTGGTCGACAAAACGTGATGTCATATACGTTTCGTGGGAACGCGAAAGCCAAGCGGGGGTGAAAAGGGGCAGCGTGGCTTTATACTTCGAACGGTAACGGCGTGTAAATGCGCTCCAGGTCACAAGCCTTTGTTAATCTGTTAAGGAAGACGTAGCTAATGTTGAGCTAAGAGCGAGAATGTGTGTTTCCGAAATGTATCTGCAATTGTGATGGGGGCCCTTTCGGAGAAAGCAATGTCTGCAAAAGTGGTTTCCTTAGTTAACATCAACGCGGTGGCGTTCTCAGCAGTTTGTTAAGTGTTAAAAGGGGATCATTAGAAGAAATGTAATAAATTTTAAAGGACAGTGCTTCTAAATTTTAATTTAAAATGTTTATTAATGAACAGTAAAAATAAAATTAAATAAAAGTGGACTTCAAAATTTTAAATTCAAACTATAAAATAGAACCGAAAACAGGAAAAATGTTAATTTAAGTTTTAATAGGATGATGCTAATAAATAAGTGGAAAGTGAAAGGTCAAATTTTTTCCGAGTTTCGAAGTGGGGACATAACATTCAACCATTACAACTCAGAAGGAACATCCTGGGCGTTGGAGACAAAGACTTCGACGTAGGATGACTTCGCCAACAGCCAAGATCAGGGTCGCCTTCATTCCAACATGGCCATCCCAGAAACAACGATCTCGAGGGAGAAGAAAGGGTAAACGACCTGGATTTAGGAGTGATCCTGAGTTTATGGTCAGAGGTTAGTTTCTCTCTTTTTCATTCAATTAAAAATTTAATATTGAACATTTTTGGGGAAAGTTGACATTTTATTAATTTAAATTCAAATAAAATTTCTTTTTAGAGTAACTGAGAGGGGGTAGCGTTTAGTGAAGGATGCCCTGTACAAAATGGAGGTCTCCTAAAACCAAGATTACATATATTAAAAAAATTAAAATTGTTATTAGATAAGACAAATTTTTGTGTTTTTTTATATATAAAGAAGTTTATATATCAGTTGAAATGAAAATTAATTAATATTATTTGATGAAAGTTAATTAAAATGAAAGTTCAATGAAAATTAATTAAAATTATTTGATGAAAGTTAATTAAAATAAAAAGTTCAAAGATAATTAATTAAAATTATTGAATGAAAATTAATTAAAATTATTTTGGAGTTTAATTGAATCATAGAGGGATTAAAGGGTAGTGTGTGTCTAGTGAATAAATTGATACGTTAAGAATTTCAGATAAAATGTAAGGTTTTGGATTTAATTAGTTACATAAGCATAAATATATTTTCTTTTTATTGTTGGGAAATCAAGTGTTCAAAATATTTATCAAAGTAAATAGAGAAAAATTGCTTATTGAATTAACTTCTAAATTAGTATTAACAATTGTTTAGTTTAAAGGGTTGCATTGTTTATTAATATAATTGTTGTTTTAAAATAGGTTAATTAGTTAAAGGGGTAAATGGGTAATTCCTATGACAAATGTTTTCAGATTGTTAGTTGTTTTGACAGGATGAAAATTGTTTACAAATGTCACTTATGTTTTTAAAGTATCAAATATTGAATTAAAGTAGGTTAAAAAAGGAAGGACAGTTTTGTTTAATTAAAGAATTATGTAGTCTAATTTCGATTTTAAATAATTAAAGATTAAAGGGAACTTACCTAAAGTAAAATTTTCCATCTGACACTAATAATTAAGATAAAATGTCTCAGAACTTGTGATATAAAAAAGAACAGACAAAGAAAGATTAAAATAAATGTAGTAATCAAAATTTACGGAGCTAGTAGATGTAAGATGGATACAAACTGTGCTGTAGTAATAAATTAAAAAGTAAATAAAAAACGAATTTTTTACTAACTTGCCAACAAAGCAATAGTGTTATTATTTAAAACAGATTTCTTACAAACTCTTAAAAGTAAAGGGTCATTTCGCCATAAAGATGCCTTCAAAAAACTCATTCTCCGGGAAATGCGTACCCAAAGGGTTACATTTCAGCAAGTTAGGTTTTTATATTAAAGTCCAGTGACCTGTTCTCTGGCAGATTTTAGCGGGTCATTGCACAGTATCCTAGTTATGGCAAAATAGGCCCTGTCGAAATTCTGGCTTGCGGCGGGGCACGGGTGGGGGCGGGACGGCCCGAGGGCGGCGCGGTGCACGCTCCGCTGCAGTGTGTGTGTGTGTGTGTGTGTGTGTGTGTGTGTGTGTGTGTGTGTTCTTACCGACCTTTTTCCCTGCCTTACTTTGGCCCTTTCTTTTCATCAATTGCTAAGTCAGTAAGAAAGTAATGGTTTATCCATTGACTACGAACCTAATTTCATAGACCTGTGCCTCAAGGAATAAACCTCTCAGAGGAACCAACCCCTGAATTTTTGATAAAACCAATTAGCCTCCGATAAGCCCTGTTCAAGCTCATTTTCGGGTAGTGGAATCTTTGAGAGACACTTGTGATTTAAAGACTATACCTGGATACCTAGTGAACTAATCTTATTTAGAATGAAAACACAGCTAATTGGAAAATATACCTTTTTATTTATTTGTTCAAGGTTCAAATTAATTATTATTGTTTTTATTTAATTTAACAGGATTTTCTTGACTAATTACTTTTTCAAAATTTCATACAACTTGCCATTGAATTAAACATTATTATCTCATTCTATGTTTTTTAAATTGTCTTATTATCATTAATTTTATCAATAATTTAAATTATCAAAGTTACCATAATTAATTTTGTATATAGTTTTGATTGTTACAGTTAAATTTAACATATTTTAAAATCTGATTCTTTTTCAAACACTTAATATTACTATTTAATGCCTTTAGGCTAGGCCTTGAACAATTAACTTCTTTAGAAAGTATTCATTAGAAATTCACTTAGAAAAAGCCATATAAGATATACATCTTTATACTTAATCCATACATTCCCACAGCGATGGGAATGGAAAGTCAATTTTGAATCTTTGTTACTTAAATTTGGGTAACCTAAGAGAGTTGACTAATCAGTCCCTTAGGTTATTCCCATCATATTTAATTTTGAATTTAAGTTAATATAATTTGAAGTAAAATGTTATTTAAAAAAAATAATTAAATTGATTATATAACCTTGTACTGTAGAAATCTTTTTATCTTCATTAATTTTGTCATCTGTCGGTCCCGTTACAGCTTCAAGGGTCTTGGTAGGTAGGCGTCTCTCCATAATTTCGTTTAATCTTCTTATTTTCTTTAATTTTGAATTTTGGTGGTCGAAATTTTGTTCTGGGTATATATGAGCCCTTGCTCATATATATCTTCCTTCCCCTGATCACATCGTAGCACTTTTTACTCTGTTTCTAGCACATTTTTTCTTGTCCTAGTCGCATGGTACAAAAACACGTCTGCTCGCCTTGAGAGCCTAATGCATTCTAATTCTGGATAGCGTCCTTTTTTGTGAGCCCCACTTCATAGTATCCATTTTTCAACTTTTGACCAATCAGAAAGCCGTTGCCATGGCAATTGACTTTGTTTGTTCGGAAATTCTGAACTAAGATTAGTTTCACTTTTTGTAAAAGGCGTTTCTGTATTCTGATGTGTCCTTTCCAATTTTACCTTTTATTTAATAACGTATTTGACTTTATCTCTTCTTATTTAATTTAATTTACTTTTTAAAATTCCTAATCCAAAGTTCGACTGTAGCGCTTTCGTTTCGTAGTGACAAGATTTATAATCAATACCCTAAGCGGATTTTTCCGGAATCAAATATGACTGCTTCTAGTATAACCTAATTTCTAGGCTATTACATTTTAACATTTAATCTTTACTTTTACATAAATACTATTTTCCCTAGCTAGGCCTAATTTACTTTCCTCACATCTTATAAATTTACATTCTATATTCCTGATTATATTTAATTACAATTATTTTAATAGCCGGCATCTAGGCCGAGTTTGTTATACTACACAATTACCGTCTTTTTTGTATACATAATTTAGGCTATCCACTTTGAAGTGATAATTTTTCTTATTGATTATAATTTATGTTTTTTAAGTCTAAAGTTATTTCTAATTTTCTTCATTTTACTATTATTTACCCTAGTTTTAATATTATTATTATTATTTTAATGCTTTAAAATTTTTACCTATAAATTTAGCCAATTATTTAACCAGGTTAGGTTTGATTCTGGTATTCTGTACAATTACCCTGATTCTTTGCATCGGACATTCTGGCCGCTGCAGTGTGTGTGTGTGTGTGTGTGTGTAAATGTGTGTGTGTGTGTGTGTGTGTGTGTGTGTGTGTGTGTGTGTGTGTGTGTGTGTGTGTGTGTGTGTGTGGCTGGCTGTGTGTGTATGTGTGTGTGTGTGTGGGTGGGTGGGTGTGTGTATGTGTGTGTATAAAACAAGCAAAAGAATATCATCTAAAAATTACAATATAAATATATATATATATATATTTAGATTTTAAAAAATCAGTTGGAAATATCCTTCACTGCAATATTTAATTTTAAAAACGTGATGTCGTTTTTTACGTAAATTACTTATAATAGTTTTAGCAATATTTATTTTTTATTACTTTCATGTCTTGACTAATTTGAATCATCTCTTATTCTCTACATATTATTTACGTAAAAATTGATATTGCTTCTGGAAAATAAATTTTTATCTTTTAGATACTAAGATTTTCTGTACAAAAACGGAAATATTTGTTTAATAAGCGTTTAATTACACAGATGCTCATTTTATTGCTGATTTAAATGTTATAGATGCATCAAGTATTTAATAACTTTGAAAATAATGGTTCTTTATACGTTTTAATAAATTTAGTTTGTGTTGGTAGACTCACAAATTTATAAGCACATATCAAACATAGTATTAAAAAAATATATAGACTAATTTATGTAATACATTATTGGTACATTTTTCATTATTATTCAACATGATTGGATATTTACTCATCTTCTCAGGTTGTGAATTCCTAATGTAATAAATACATTTTAATAACATCACATTTTCTATCACTCTTATTAATATGCTACAAATTTAAATTAAACCTCCAATTAAAACGGTTTCTATAAATACTTTGTCTAAAATTGATTACCAAGCTACTGATCTAGATTGTTATCATATTTTTTAATCTCGATTTTATAATCTAAAAATGGATTTTTATTGTTTCTTGTTTTTGTAAAATAACGCTTCGTGACCTACGATACTCTAATGTGAATGTCTATCCTTCTACATTCTTCGAACTTAACAGTTGAGGTAGTAATGTATCTTTATGAAAGGCGAATAAGGTTTGGAACAGCATTTGACTGAATACAATATATTTGTCTGAAAATTGAATATAATTATATTTTTTATTTTTAATCGATAAGTAGTAAATCCATTTTAGCTTTTCTTAGAATTCGCTGAAAGATATATTCTTTCACCTTTACTTTCCTACTTTATATCGATATGTTTTCTATATAAAATTAACAATAGCTACTAAATCCTAATCCGTAACAGTAACTTTTTATTCTTTATGTAATGACAATGCTAGAGAATACAAATTAGTTAGATACAACAAAAATATTAATGTTGTAGTCCCTGTAATAATACTATGTCACCCCTGAAAAGCCCTGAGCTTTAATACCGCCACCATGATGTTAAACAAGAAGCTGCCGTAATTAATAAATGATTGATTGCGAGTAATATGATTCCATCAATTGTTGCAACGAACAATTACTTTGTAGTGAATGAGATTACGCGAACAATGACGTAGTGTGTAGCTGATAGAATTATTAATTGTAAGGTTTCCGCCAGTTCAAAGGTTCACCTTCAAATTCCAAGCCTTAATAAGGTTAAGCTGGGCGTTATGAGAGCGATAGTTTACACATTTTATCAGGATCGAGTTGTTAGTTGTAACACTTCATTCATTTTCTACTATATTTTCTTTTAGAATTCAGCGCGAAGATTCAACATATTACTGTAAGAGAGTGACACGCTAGACATTGTGAAGTTGTTAATATTATATTTATATTTTGAATGAAGCGTACATTCGGCCGGAATATAAAATAAACATTTTGTTTATTCATGTAACAAAATAGTTAATATTTTAGAGTTTATTACGTGTTCAAATTTACAATACGAAATGGTTGAACAAGCTTCATAACTGTTTATAGGAATAATTTATTCTAAGGCGGAATAAATGAAAAGGATAAATCTGATTAATTAAGCTCCATTTATTCCACCAGAAGTGGCATCGGTCAAACAAGGTACCAAAACCTGTTTGTGTGTGTTTTATAAGCTACATTTCCGTATAAAATATCTTACTTTATTGATTTCATATATTTTATCTTTAATAACAATATAATAAATTTATCACCGTTATGTATTTAACCAATACCTTTTTATTTTTTACCCACTAGTAAGTTATTATTTCTATTGCACTTTCTATAACAGTACATTGCGTAGCCTACTCTAATTGCAATATTCTGTATAAAAGATTTCGTTTTAATTCTGATTACATTCTACCGAGGCTAAACGAAAGCTTTTAGGATAACTTAACACAAACATCACGTCGCAACATAAACACTTGGCGCGTCTGCAGTGTTTGCAAATACTTCACTGGAGCTAGTTGACACTACAGAGGATCAGAGGACGTGGTTGTTTGGGTTTATTTTGCTCTCATTAAACAAATCGGATTTAGAACTTTGGTTTTTCTAGTTTCTTCAACAAATTGGCAAAATATTTTAAATATTTATAATAATATTTACTAATAATAACTGGTGTATGAATTGCATAATTTGTACTTACCTTTTATTCTAATTATATATATATATATATATATATATATATATATATATATATATATATATATATATATTTCACGTTGTCCATTATTTTTCCGTTGCACTAACTTTATGAAGCTATTATTATTTCTTGTAAATAATGTTTTCCACCACTAGGTGCAATAATTTTACCTTTGTGATAAGGCACCTTTCGGTCACTTGACCATTGTCGAATCACTGATTAATTTCTCTATTTTTCGGTTGTGAATGGTCAGTCCGTAATGTTGGTATTGGTCGACTTCTTAAGCCGTGGGTATAATGTTTTTGAATAGTACGTCGTCTGCATATGTTGTCTGTAGGTTCATTAAATTCTTGTGTATGTTTTTATAAATGTGATATTTTTCTAGTGAGTTTAGTTCTATTGGGTTATTATTTATTTCAAGTATGGTTAGGTTATTTTCGTAATTTGTTATTTCATGTTTATGTGATATTAGGTCTGCTGCAACATTTGATGCTTTTGTATTTTTATTTTTGAATGCTCTGTAGGGTTCTTGAAGATATTTTTTGGGTTGGTTTTTCCTGCTTCAAGGTAATATATGCATATATTTTTTTTACTCCATTATTTAATAATTATTTTTCTTTTCTATATGTCAAATCGTCGTCCAGCCGGTTTTTTGAATATCACAAAACAAATTGCTGTTTAGTTGGTTTTTGAATTTGTATTTAATGGAAAATTATATATTTTTAACTTCATGTAGGCTAGTGTACTTATTTGGTAATCAGTCTAATGTATTAACACAGTTCGGGTGTCCTAAAGCATTATTTTAAACTTTTTTCAATGAAAACTACGAGAAAAGGTTTTCCATACGTAAAACATTCACACACACACACACACACACAAATATATATATATATATATATACATACATATATATGTATGGTATTTATTTATATGTTTTTTCTGTATAAAAATAGATTATATAATTATCTCATTGCTTCTGTGGTTTCAGTTGACAATATAGGAATAATCCTTAATATTGATTGGTCTTGCGATAGTGGCATTTATCTAGCGTTACCTCGTGCTCTCTCGCGTTTTCTCGCGAAACCGCATTAGTAAACCAGGGTAAGAAAGAAGATTCCATTTACTAAGACAATCCCTATTTGTTTTAAATGAACAAGGTAGACGTCCTTATATTTCTGAAATAAATGATACACATATTGTCAAACGTTTTCAGGGAAACTTAATACTGAAGAGTAAAATTTTGTTTCCCTATTCAATTTACAATACAGTTTGAATATTTACTATAGATTACTATTTACAATATTTACTTACAATAATATCCTAAGGATAGTAATTACCCTTAGCATAATATATGAGCTGTAAATAGTAAAAGTAACAGAACTACTGTACAATTGGAGTCGTTACATAAAGAGGTTAATGAAATTAACATAACTTCTACCCATTTACTGAGTCAAGTATGTTATATGTAAGTTTAATTACTCTAAAGGGTATAACATTCGGAAACAAAATTTCCCATCGTGACAGTTTGTTCCTTGATTCAGAAGAAATGAATTTGCCACATTAAATTTACTAAAGTATAATCTCGAGTTCTTTTAGTAATTAAATTGTTTGATGCTACTATCTTAAAAATAAACAAATATTCATTTTAAAAAGACACAGTACCACCAAACAATAGTTATTTTATTTTAATAACCTGTAATAAGTGGATTTTCATATATGTTACAAATTAAACCTAATGGAGTTCTGTGGCTTTCATCTGAAACTTCATAATTCCACTAAAATTGTTCTCTGTTATCGTACCACGTTGCAATAATGCTTTGTCTCCTCTTACAATGGGTTGCTTTAACAGCAGAAAATGCGGCAACAGGTAATAAGTGATTGATCCCTACTTTGAAGGGACGTAATATGATTTCCCACATTGTTGCGAGGTATAAAGTTATAGGTTACACGAACAGTTTCATTGTAGTAAATAGGATTACGAGAACAATGCCGTTTTGTGTGTCTTGCTAGTGGTAGGGCTTCTGTGAGCTCAAAGGTTCTGACTCGACACTGTGGCCTCTATCAACATAAATTAATTTTTAATTTTGTAACAAAGGGGTATTATTTCTTCACGCCAGTTGGAAGTATGCTGTATTGTAGTACAAACTTGAAAATAAAAAATATCTCATATACAGTATACAGTATATATATAAATATACCCATACATGATCTGAACAAAATATTATATCACAACCATACCAACCAATTCTCAACCCGGACACAGCCCATACCCAAGTGATACACCCCTAAAACCGTATAACCCTATACGACCCTAGTGTCCCTACAATCCTATACGACCCAATCCTATTCGAACACATCACATGCACAAATACCAAAAGAAAAACGCACAAAACTTTTATACAAAACCAGGACACACCAGACACATAACCCATGCGCTAGACATGCCCGTTCAAGATACAAGCCATACACATCTCATGCTATATTCGTTTCAAGCATAAAAACTACACCTAACACTAACACTATACATGTGGAACATGAACACCACTTGTATACACCTAATTACCACACACCACAACCTATATACAAACCACACTCAAGCCCAACACAACCCATATACTCACCCCTTACACACAATTCATACAACCGAATAGGAAGTATATGAACCATAAATTTGAGACGAATTAATAATACAAATTTCTCTGACGTGTTTAAAAATAAGATTCAATATTTCTTGGCTATTACATTCCTTTAATATTTTAATTAAAAACTATACAGTTATTTACAATTAAAGAAATTGATTTGTCTAAGGGAACCTTAATTTCCATTGGTACGTGGGTTAAATTACACTTTAGGTTTGCAATCTTGTTTACTTATTCTATGCATATTGAGAGGGGTTTAGATTGCAGTAGATAGTGGAAGAATGCTTTTACGTTTTGCAACAGAATACTCCTGAAACACAAATATAAGGAAGGAATATTTAGATTTGGTTAATTTTAATATTCAAAAAGCGATGTCATAATAAAGGGCCTAGTAATTCTGTAAAATCTTCATTAATTTGTTGCGGTGGTTTTAAAGGTTTCTAACTCTGATTTACTTAATTGTTTTATTTATCTTTAAAAGCACACAAAGGTATACTCATTAAACTTTACAGGCGAGTAAACAGATAAACAGATGTAACTTTCAGAAACGTTTAGCCCACATTATTTTTTTACTTTAATGTTTTAGTTTGCCTTGTGTTTAAAAGTTGTTTATGATTTATAAAATACTTGCAGTTTTTCACAGCATATGAAGTTGTCTGGGTAATAAAGAAGAATTCTCCTGGCGTTAAATAATGTTTTTGTTAACATTATTTTGATGAATATTGACCTATTTGCTTTTACACTATACTCTTTATATGTCATTACATTTTGCATCCAGGTTCCTTTACCCTTGTATTCCTATTTTTACTCTTTATGTCTTAACACTGTAATTAAATATTATACTACAAATCTGCAATATTTTTCTGTAACAAATATTTATTTATACATTTTCTATAGGCTACGATTGTCAAAATAACCAAACTTCTTATAAGAAAAAAATGTAACAAATTGAGTTAAAGTACTTTAATATGTAGAACAACGTGTATTTATGGAATTTTCACTAAGCAAATATTTTCAAAGATATCGCAGATGAAACGTATTTATTAAAGCTTTTCGTATAATTTCACCTCCCTAAAACAGTTTCATGGTTAAATCACGTTGCAAAATATATAAGAAGGGAGTCGGGCACCCAATGTCCTTGCCAATATCCAAGCACGTCATGCTTCATAGAATAACACTGGACAATATACTGGGAAGGATCTTGACATTTATGGTAGGCACATTACGTCACTGAAATCTCCGTGTATTATCGTGACAGGGTGTTAACGTACGGGGGATGGAGCGCAGTAGGAACTGTAAATCATACTGGATTTAATCCTTTGTCTCAGTGTTATTGATAAATACTCTTAGGAGTGTTGATTCATTGCACTTATTACTTATTATTTAAAGATTTCCTTTAGTAAAGCAACAATTTTTAACACGTGATAATTTTTAATATTTCCACAACGTATTATAAATGAATATCTATTTATTATTTCCAAACCAGAAGAACTCTAAGACGTTCAATAATTTTTATTTTGCCAAGAGTAATAGAGCTATGCAATTTACAGCTGCGGAGTCACTAACAGACATACTAGTTTCAGTAATGTTTGAAAAATAACTAGATAAATCAAATAATATTTTCTTTCACCTATGCTATACTTTATGTCCCGCAAATCATTAGTTGGTAAAATATTATTGAAACATGACAATGTATGAAACTTACAAAACTGAATTGCAAAAATGTTTCCAAACCACTATTTTATACTAATAAACCATAGCTAGGAAATTTACAACGTAGTTAGAAACTGTTCAGTTCACAATAAACTCAATTTGTTATCAACAAACACATTTTTTGTCGAGTAAAAAATATGTCAAATATGGTTTCATAAAAACCAAATTTGAAATGAATAAAAACCTTTATTAAGAAATACAAAATTGCATTCTCTGTTGAGCAAATAGTTTGGATGTTCGTTAGTTTGAGGTTACCGGTACAAAAAATTACACATTTCCAATAGTAAAATTTAAATCAGCAAAGAGTTTACCTTAGCATACCACAGTAAGGGTTCTCCAACAATATTGATAAATTCAAAGTTCCTTAATAATTGGCAACTATATAATATATTTAATGACAATTAGCTTTAATATAGCTAGACTGTATCATGTTACTATGAATTGCGTTTATCAACTTCACCTGGTTTAGAACTTCTTAAGAGACGTATTTTTGAGGAAGAGCACAGACAATCGTTTAAATAGTGTTTCATATATTTTCAGGTAACTACGTAGTATTGTGGTTTAACTTAGTGAGTGATTCGTTCTGTACCTGTTAATGGAATGTGTATTAAGTGTGAAATAACATATGTAGTCCTAGATAGGAAAATACTTTTGTTAGTTAAGTATTACGCAAATTGCCTTTTCTGTGTTCCTTGTAGTTTTGATTCTGTTTAATGAGGAAATTAGGTAATCATGAATTCCTGCACTTATTCAGCACAACGAAATCAAACCGTTATTTTTTATCATAATCGCATATTTTTGTTGTAGAAAATGTATTTTTTTAAACTCTTGATGTCAAAAGAAATATCACTGACAACAATCTCGTTATACTTTTTAACAACTCACGTTATTATAATAAACTAATATGGAATAATATATGAATGGAAAGTATTTGGTTTGGAAATATTGTCAAACATTCCATCATTATCGTAACTACACCGATTATACAAGATTTAGCGTTACTGGCATACACTAGCTTTCCTACACGTCGCGAAAAACAAAGACTTAGAGTAATATACTTGTTGAAAAAGTAACTGTGAAAGGTTTTTTAAAATGTAGACAATTTTTCACTAGGACCTCCAATAGTTTTATTTTCTGATTGTAAGTGAAAGTATTTCACCAAAAAGATTTTTAAAATTACTACAAGTAAAATATTGATAAACAAATTTGTTTCTGGTACTCGGTGGAGTCACGACAGAAGTGACAAAACAGGGCAAATAGTTTCGCAAATGTTTCAACGAAAATTAAAAAAAACATACATTTATAATCTTTCTTAAATTTTTAAATCTTTAATTGTGAATATATTTAATAAAAACTAATAATAATGGTACCTATTAATAAAATAATGTGGGTAACAAAAACGCTTAGTAGATGTTTACTGAATACAAAATCTTATAACAAATTAAATTCAATTAAGTTCTTTAGAAATAGTCAATGAGGCGGGCCTGAAAATGTTTTCCTTTCAAAAGTTGGGTTGCAAATACATAACGTATTATTATCGTTGTATTCAATCATATGTATTGAGATTTATAAAAATTTTATTAAATTTAATTTATCTATTAACTGATCAAAATTATTTAATAATATTCTTTAGGTAAAACGGCTGTTCTACAACATAACCTACAACAAAAAATCAGTTGTTACATGAAATCATATGTTGTAAGATATATGCTGTAAGGTATGCGTTTCAGAAATAGCGTGACGCGAAAGCAATGATTTAATCTCATTGTTGTTCACCGCACGTAAAGACGTTATTGCTGCAATAATATTGGAATAAATTGTGTTGCTTTGGTATATAAACGAACAAGGTCTCTTCTCTCCCTATGAAGGCATTAAACTCCCTTTACCTTGTCTCTAGGTAATATTAAGCGTTATCGCTCCAATAATATTGGAATACTTAGTGTTGCTTTGGTATATAAACGAACAAGGTCTATTCTCTCCCTATGAAGGCATTAAACTCCCTTTACCTTGTCTCTAAGTAATATTAAGACGTTATTGCTGCAATAATATTGGAATAAATAGTGTTGCTTTGGTATATAAACGAACAAGGTCTCTTCTCTCCCTATGAAGGCATTAAACTCCCTTTACCTTGTCTCTAGGTAATATTAAGACGTTATTGCTGCAATAATATTGGAATAAATAGTGTTGCTTTGGTATATAAACGAACAAGGTCTCTTCTCTCCCTATGAAGGCATTAAACTCCCTTTACCTTGTCTCTAGGTAATATTAAGACGTTATCGCTGCAATAATATTGGAATACTTAGTGTTGCTTTGGTATATTAACGAACAAAGTTTCTTCTCTCCCTATGAAGGCATTAAACTCCCTTTACCTTGTCTCTAGGTAATATTAAGACGTTATCGCTGCAATAATATTGGAATACTTAGTGTTGCTTTGGTATATAAACGAACAAAGTTTCTTCTCTCCCTATGAAGGCATTAAACCCCCTTTACCTTGTCTCTAGGTAATATTAAGCGTTATCGCTCCAATAATATTGGAATACATAGTGTTGCTTTGGTATATTAACGAACAAAGTTTCTTCTCTCCCTATGAAAGCGTTAAACTCCCTTTACCTTGTCTCTAGGTAATATTAAGCGATATCGCTCCAATAATATTGGAATACATAGTGTTGCTTTCGTATATTAACGAACAAAGTTTCTTCTCTCCCTATGAAGGCATTAAACTCCCTTTACCTTGTCTCTAGGTAATATTAAGCGTTATCGCTCCAATAATATTGGAATACATAGTGTTGCTTTGGTATATTAACGAACAAAGTTTCTTCTCTCCCTATGAAGGCATTAAACTCCCTTTACCTTGTCTCTAGGTAATATTAAGACGTTATCGCTGCAATAATATTGGAATACTTAGTGTTGCTTTGGTATATAAACGAACAAAGTTTCTTCTCTCCCTATGAAGGCATTAAACCCCCTTTACCTTGTCTTTAGGTAATATTAAGCGTTATCGCTCCAATAATATTGGAATACATAGTGTTGCTTTGGTATATTAACGAACAAAGTTTCTTCTCTCCCTATGAAGGCATTAAACTCCCTTTACCTTGTCTCTAGGTAATATTAAGACGTTATCGCTGCAATAATATTGGAATACTTAGTGTTGCTTTGGTATATAAACGAACAAAGTTTCTTCTCTCCCTATGAAGGCATTAAACCCCCTTTACCTTGTCTTTAGGTAATATTAAGCGTTATCGCTCCAATAATATTGGAATACATAGTGTTGCTTTGGTATATTAACGAACAAAGTTTCTTCTCTCACTATGAAGGCATTAAACTCCCTTTACCTTGTCTCTAGGTAATATTACGACGTTATTGCTGCAATAATATTTGAATACATAGTGTTGCTTTGGTATATAAACGAACAAAGTTTCTTCTCTCCCTATGAAGGCACTAAACTCCCTTTACCTTGTCTCTAGGTAATATTAAGGTACTGTGTTTTAATACTTTTAGAGGAGCTCTACTAATTTGCATCTTAGCCTCCAGACTTTGTATAATATCATTTCTTTCAAACTAGAAACTATTCTAAGGGAAAGAGGTTTTATCCTTATGAAGTTTTAGAAGTTTCAACGGGTTTTAAAAACTGAAATTTAACATTTTCTACAATCAGTACGCCAGAGAAATCTGTATTGGATATTGTATTTTAAATATCACATCTATTTCTATAAAACAAAATAAAAATTGTTTTTCTTGATATTAATTACCCCACTTAGATTGATGTATATTTCAAATAAATCAACTGCTATTAAGTTATATAGCATTTCTACAACCTTAAAATTAATTTTTTTAATATTAGAGAGTTATTCATACATTTTATTTTTAAATACTGTAAGGTTATTCATAAATATAATTTTTTAATACTAAAAGGCTATTCATAAATTTTACTTTTAAATACTGAAAAGTTATTCATAAATATTATTTTTTTTACTAGGTTATTCATAAATATATTTTTTTTAATACTAGAAGGTTATTCACAAATTTAAATTTTAAATACTGGAGAGTTATTCATAAATGTCATTTTCTATTACCAGTGGGTTATTCATTAATATCATTTTATAATACTACAAGGTTATTCCTAAATTTAAATTTTAAATACTGGAGAATTATTCATAAATATTATTCTTAATACAAGAAGGTTTTTCCTTAAATTTTAAATACAGGAAGATTATTCATAAATTTAATTTTTAAATACTGGAAAGTTATTCGTAAAAAACATTTTGTCCTAATATTAGGTTTTTCTTAAATTTCATGTTTAAATACTGAAAGGTTATTCATAAAACACCAACACTAGCAAGTGCAACCATCAATCTCAGACCATCATGTGAACGGATTTTTTTTTTTTAATATTTGTTCAGTTTGACTCCAAAAACGTAACTTTAGCGATGATTTACGATATACACTAACAACGTGTATTACCCATGAGGCAATTTGTCAATTTGCATACACTAAAACACTATGTTTTCTTCTCTACAAATTTTGATTACACATGTTATATCGATGTTTGTCTACTTAAACAACTATAAGAAATGACTGACTAGCTTAGAAGTAAATTATTCTATATTATGAAGGGTAATCGTAATAAATAATGATTGGGAAAGATAATCATGACAAAATATGAATATCAAGGTTTTATAAGAAATAAGTTACAAACAAATGGAATACACATTACTTATAGTCACCAGTATAAATGTAATAAACCTTTTGAAAAAGCTTTGCAAGATAAATCTTAACACAGGAAAACAGTGGTATACCATTTTAAAAAATTAAACGAAAATGTTGACATTACTTTCTAGAAAAGCAATGTGCTTGAATATAAATACTTATCTCCCTTTATCTGCTGTAACCATAGGAGTAAATTCTTTTTTGCATGCCAATGCTTACGGGTGCTCTTTCAAATTCTACTTTTTGTTTTACAAACAAAACTATTTTAAAAAATATAAACATAGGAATAAAATATTTTTTTTTTAATATAATAAAAATAATATAAACGAAATAATGTCTGTTACAATAGAAAACTGCATTAAATATATTAGGATTCAAATTTCAAATTTAGTTTCATCTCTCATAATCAATTGTAACACATAAAAACGTTTTCTGCTCCTATTTAATATAATTTTTCTTTTGTTGCAAGAGTTAGAAACGTTACGCGAAACTAAACAAACCATTTGTGAACTATAAAAGAAGGAAACCTGCTTCAGACATTACAATATTCTGGAGTCATATTAATAAATCTTTTTTTTATAAGCACTAATTTGAATAAAATCTTAAACCATTACATGAAATATAAGGTCCTAGAATCTGATAAAAGTTTGCCCTGGCGCAAAGTTTATTTCTGAATAATAAATGTGGTGAGTAGGTAAACGTTTTCCTTTCCAAGAGCTTTAATCAGTTTTTGCTTTAGGAGTTACTACAGATAAAATTATCGTTTGTTTCGTGTTCATTTTACATTTCGACTAATTTGCTTCACATCTTGTTATTCCTTAGATGGTTTGTACATTATAGAAGGAACTGCTATGGGAAACGAAATCCAATACCTCTTTGATTTAAAGAGATTGTATCCAGAATATCTGCACTAGACTGACATACTTTGTTCCACGCTACCATGACACCTTCCTTGTATTCGAATTACTTGAGGAATATCAAAAAGAGGATTGTTAAAATATATTCAAGAAAAATTCACACTGCATTAAGTGGTATACAAGCTCCTGATATTTCTAATTGATTTAATATAAAATTTATTTATTTATACTGCATTATATTTCAATTTAGTTATGTAGGATCAAAATTAATTAATTTTAAGTTTAAAGAAAATCATAAAACAAATATATAATAACAGTAACTTTCGTTTGCATTAAAATAAATAGACTTCGTCCATGACTAATTGTTTATATTTGGTTGTTTCCTCGTCATAGGGTATAATACAAATTTATTGTTTATGCAACATCACAATGTACAACTAAAACTATAGGATTTAAAAAAAAATTGAAGTGAAGGTTTTAATAATAATTTTTTTCGGAAACAAGAAAATTCTTCATGTAATACCTCTATAATACACGATCCATTGAAACGAATAATTTAAATTTCTATTGGTTTAATTAATACCACTTTAACTCACAATATTTCATTAGGATGTTTAATTTAATTACATTAATGCAATTATGGGGAAATGCTTTGACTACTTTTATATTGTTTCATTTGCATCTCTAGATTTGTTTACAAAGTAAAAATCCTAAAAATAAAACATTTTTCTAATTATTGTATCTTGGTTAATTTATTTTCATTTTTTTGTAGAATTTGTTTACTTAAGGTTTTTAATTATATTTTTACAAATGTCTGATGTGTGTTTCTAAGATTTGTTTGTAATCTAAATTTAAAAATAATAAATATTTTCTAAATAAAAAATTAATGTAATAAAGAAAATGCTATTTTAAAACGTACGCAAAAATTAAAATAATAAAAAAAGCTACTTTAAGATGTATGTAAACATTAAAATAATAAATAAAATGCTACTTTAAAATGTATGATAAAAAAGGAAAATTCAATGTTTTGCAAAATACACCCACAAATAAATTAAAGTAGAAACAATACATTAAAGCTTTTAAGGGAATGCTCCCAAGAGTTTATAGATCCAATAGGTGGGAAACAATGTAGTGAAAATACTAATAAACGTAGCTTACGGGTTACAGTCCAATCCCAAATAGATTTAAATAGGAATTTATAAATCTTGACTTTAACCATAGTTTTACTTTTGTTATCTTAGGTGACCAAGCGGTTTTAAAATACATCCAATGTTACAATGGTAGCGTGTGAGCACGATGACTAAGGAACAGGAAGATATAGGTAATCAATAACGTCATTATAACTTGTTGAAGGTATATTATTATATAACTGATGTATGTAGGCCTACATACAATCAACCTGTACATTGTAATAACTAAATTAAAATATTTTATTGATCACATTTCACAAATAGGAATTTTTGTAAATGTAGCGAAGTAATAATTAAGGAGAATTCTCAATAAACGTTTAGAAATGAACTGCACCGCAATGTAATAGTGGAATGTATATATTTTCGTTCAGATAATAAAAAAGCAATTATAGTTTACGAAATAAACAAACGTTATTTGGAGACTATGATATAATTATTTTCAAATGTAATTCCCTATAGCCTACTGTCATAAATTTCATTTGTTTAAAACTGAAGGAAGAAGCAATGACGTTTACTGTTGGGTTGAATGGGGACTCTCCTTTGAACACTCCTTTCTCTATAGAGAAATTGGAGTCAGCTCTCTCGTCAACGGAGGATTCTGCACCAGGTCCTGATTCCATTGTATACTCCATGATGAAACATCTACCATCATCGGTGAGACTTGTCCTCTTTCGAACATACAATCACTGATTCGAGGAGTGCACTTTCCCCGATTCATGGTTAGAATCGACTATAATTCCTCTTTTGAAGCCAGGTAAAGACAAATCCAATCCTAGTAGTTATAGACCTAAATGTCTAACAAGCGTCTTGTGCAAACTACTGGTGAAGATGGTCAACCGCCGTCTTGTCTGGTACCTAGAAACCAATGACCTTATTTGCAACAAACAGTGTGGTTTCAGGCAAGGACGATCAACCGCTGACCAAATGGTTTTGTTATAATCCGCTATTCAAGATGCCTTTCTCTTGCGACAAACACTCGCTGTTTTCTTCGACCTTGAGAAAGCATATGATATGGCATGAAAAAGAAAAATTCTGAACACTTTAAAATCATGGGATATACAAGGGAATATCCTAGCATTCATCGCTAACTTTCTTTCAAATAGATCTTTCCGCGTTCGTCTTGGAAGCACATATTCAAACAATTATAAACAGGAGAATGGGGTACCGCAGAGCAGCGTGCTGAGCGTCACGCTATTTGCCGTTGCAATAAATAGTATCACGAGTTGTATACTATCTCCGGTACACTGTTCACTCTTTCTAGATAACTTTTGTATATGTGTGCAACTGCGGAAAGATCTTTGCAGTTAGCAATAAGCAGATTAGAGGAATGGTCAAGAACTACAGGTTTTAAATTCTCTGCTTCGAAGACGCAATGTGTATCATTTAGTCGTCGTAGGCAACACCAGGAGCCGATCCTTTATCTTGATGGGATTCAGCTTCAAACCACAGATAGTGTTCGATTTTTAAGCCTTTTTTTTAATAAAAGACTTTCATGGATCCCACATGTTCGTGATTTGAAGGTGAAATCAAACAAGAAATTGGATATGTTAAGAGTCCTTAGTGGTACGAATTGGGGAGCAGACAGAACTAGTATGCTTCGCTTTTATCGCACGGTCATTAGATCGCGCATTGATTATGGCTGTCAAGCCTATTCATCCGTACGTCTTACAGTTCTGAAAATTCTCAATCCTGTCCACCACTCTGGACTTAGACTTGCTAATGGTGCATTTAGAACTAACCCAACCCCTAGTTTTCTTGTCGAGGTTGGGGAACCCAGCGATCTTTCAAGATGACGTCAGATGCTACAAACATCTTATATATCTGGTCTTCGAAGCAAACCTAAACATCCGGCATTTAATGTAGTGTTTCATAACAACTACGAACCATATTATAATGCGCGCGAACGTTCAACCGCCCCTTTCGGTATTCGGACGTCACGCATAATTAATAACTTTGAGTTAGAACTTCCTACTACGTTTGAACTATCAATGTGCTATCTACCTCCATGGATAATAAAAACGCCACGCTTCGATTTTTCATTGTCCAGTTTTATAAAAAGCAATACTCCTAATGTGGTGTACCACCAAGAGTTTTTGGCAATATACAGATCCCACTAGTATAGTGAGATTATTTTAATGGATAGGTCTAAATTGGGCAATGGCGTTGGGTGTGCGTTTTATGCGTCTGGACGTACCTACATGTACGGATTGCTCTCAGCTTGCAGTGTTTACACGGCAGAACTATTTGCCATTTTCAAAGCGCTAACGGTCATTCAATCTCGATCTTCCCATTATCTTTTGTGTTCAGATTCCAAAAGTGTTCTTCAGGATGTTTTCTCTGTCAACCCTTTAGTTGGGGACATTTTGTGTGCTGTACACAGGCTTCAATTGACGGGTAAGGGGGTAACATTCTGTTGGGTTCCTGGACACTGCGGAATACTCGGAAACACAAAAGCGAATGAAGCGGCGAAGAATGCTACAAGTTTGGTGCCCATTACTTAACGAGTTATGGCATCTGATTATGTGTGTTTTGCGAAACATTCGTTGCTAGCTGCTTGGAATGACGAATGGCACACCGTGATTCAGAATAAACTGAGGGAAATTAAAGATACCAGCGGTCCATGAACGTCTTCTATTCGTTCAAAACGTACGGAGGAAGTGGTGGTAACACGTCTTCGCTTTGGCCACTCTTTTGCAATTCATGGATATTTGATGCGTCGTGTGAAGATCCACCAATTTGCCAATACTGCGGTGATATCTTCACAATAAAACATATTCTAGTTGATTATCTTAGTGTATCTAATATTCGTGCCCTTTTTAACTTAAAAGGGAGTTTAAAGGTGGTGTTAAGGGACGATACCTCGGCCATAGGCCGTGTCATCGCTTTCTTACATAATTTTTTTAAATTTAATCTATAAAATACATTATTTTATCTTAAATTACATATATTTCCATTTAATTATTATCTGCGTATAATTTTTATTTATTTAAATTTAATATATTTTATTATCTTGTTATTGTGCTATTAAGATTTATTTATTGTTAATTTAACTAATGTTATTAAAATAACAATATTAACAATATTTAAATAATATTGTTATTATTTATTTACTGTTAATTTGTTATTTATAGTTTTATATTTTTTTATTATTATAGATTTATTGTTGTTTATTTTCAAGTTTTATTTTGTTTTGTAATGTTTGTTTTATTTAAATTTATTATGTTACTTTGTTTTATTTAAAATATTGCGTTTTGCGTAAGACTTTGTTTGGCGATGATAAACAAAGTTTCCCCACAGTTGCTTTTTCGCCAGGGGAAACATTCATTTATTTAATTATTTAATACAGTATGATTGGATGCAGCAGGTATTTTTACGACTTCTAAATTACTTTAAATTTGCAACGTATTTACTTAGTTATATTGGTGATAACCGATGAATTATTACTTCTCCAGACACTTAAGAAAAGTTGTAAATTCAAGATCTCTTACCAAATATTTTTTAGCATCTATAATTTAAGTTTACTATAAACTCAATTTCTTATAACGCTTTCATTTTATTTGCCAGTCACATGATTATATCTTTTAAAAACTAGAAAAATAAACAACTCTCCTAATTCGTTCTGCAACTTTAATTCTGTAAGGAGAAATTGTCTAAACCATTTCATACTTCTTATCTCTACCCTATCTATTACTGCCTCGTCTGACTTCAACTATTACTACTTACAATCTTTCTTATATATATATATATATATATATATATATATATATATATATATATATATATATATATTTGTGTGTGTGTGTGTGCGTGAGTGTGTATAAGTTTATATATATTTATATACAATGTATATGTATTACATACACACACACCACACACACACACACACACACACACACACACACACACACACAAATATATATATATATATATATATATATATATATATATATATATATATATATATATATATATATATATATATATAGAGAGAGAGAGAGAGAGAGAGAGAGAGAGAGAGAGAGAGAGAGAGAGAGATAGTTTCAATGCCAGGGTGGTACATTGAACACGCGATAAAAGAAAACTTTTCGAGTAAATAACTAATATGTTGGTGTTTTAGTAGCTGAAATATTAGAAACACTGGTAATGAAAAGAAATTTAACAGATGGGTAGGTATAGTTGTCTGTGACTTTCGGTAACTTAGAAAATCTTTGCATGACCTTATGTGAAACACTAATATTTTAATTTTACTAGAAGTTATAATTTTAACAAAAGTCTTTATAGTTACAGTGACAAAAAACTTTGCAAAATATATCTACATATTTTTAAATTAAAAAATATTAGTCAAAGAATTTAGCCAATCACTGAAGTACATACTTTATTGAAAAAATTACGGTTGTTACCGGAGGCTTTAATTGAATATAGGTAATTTAGGTAGTAATAAAATCATATATTTAACAGAAAACCTTTAACGGGTGTTGAAACTTTCTGTTGAATGTTAAAAAGTGTCCTTTGCGTCTAAGGAAGTTTTCTAATATTAGAATAATAACAGTTTAACTTATTATTGTACAAATAAAATAACATTACTCACGTATTAAAGTAGCTGGCCCACAACATTACCTAAATCAAAAAAAAATCAGTTGTCTTATGAAATCATACGTTGTCACCTAATTTATTGTAAAATATGAATCAATAGTGGAAAGTTTGTTTGAGAGTGTTTTAGTTAACAATTATAAATCCTAAACTACAAAGATGTTTTTTAACCTCCTGATGATGCCAACTAGGTTAACGAAACGTACAAAAAGGTTTTGTAACTTTCTTTGTTTGTAGAAAACGTTAATCGTTGTGTATTGTTCATACTCTAATGTGCAATTGTAAGAGTGTTTTCAAAGAGAGAGATAGATATCAAAGGGACGTAAGTTTACATTGTAAAACTTGGTACGACTATTAAACCACGGGATTTTGGTGCTAACCATTGCCAAATAATATAACCATTAACCACAAATATTTAGAAAAAGTCATTTTATTTCAATACCATATTTCTCCTCCTTTACAGAAAACTCCATGAATAATCCATGGTCATTTCGTAAATTACGTCTCTCACATCGCAACTAATTACAGCATAAAAGCCGATCCATCATCGTTTCCTTAAATCGCATGAGGTTTTACGCTTAGGAATGTATTGTAACGAACCAGGGTGAAACGAGATGGTGAAAACTTGCGTTGAGATATTAAAAATTGTTTTACATATAAAAGTGATTTTTAATGTATATCAGCATAAATTTATGCAAACACAAATACATTATTTTTAATAAAATTAAAACGTATTAGTTTACCTAATGATATGTGTTCAAAATTACCTTTTAGCATACATTTATTTAGTAAATAGACAAACACTGTAATATAATTTTAAATGTACTACAACTTTAATTACGTCTATTTAGCTTGATTTTTTTGTCCACGACTTTCGGAGCTTTTAACCTATTAAAGTAATTGGCGACTTTTAAAATTTATAATTTAAGTATATTAGTTAAAAACTATTAAAGACATAAGGTTTGGATCACATTAGGCGACTCTGAGAGTGACGAAGGCACTGGAAATAACAGTGTCAGCAAATGTTTACTCCATTATGTTTTCGTAAAATTAACTTGAATAATAGTTGAGGAAATCGTTAATTAGCTTGATCAAGACTGTAAAGATTCAGCATTCCATAGAATGATCTCTATGCTATGTTCTTGGAGAGGAGAGGTAAGTAAATGATTATCAAGCAAAACATTTCAAATCGTTAAAATCCATAACTGTCGTTACATTTTAACCTAATAAATTATTTTTTAGTAAAACCGATTATCTATCACTGTGACGTTAACTTTTCATTACTTTAAACACGGAGAACAAATTATTTTATTGTATCCTGGAAAATATGTTTAATAATATATTATTATGAGTTTAAATTACTGTAATACATATCCTAAAAATATTTATTTATTTACAGTGTTTCTGAGTGGAATACACTCGTACGTTTTTATTCAAAAACAAACCTATCAATTATTATTATTAATAATTGTAAACAACATATTTATGTAGTAAATATAACCTTGAAGATTGTTGTTACATAAGAATGTAGATTTATAAGAACTTGTGAATACGTTGTTAGGCTAAAATAAACATAACTTTTCTAGTTTTAAAAATAAAATTTATTTAATTATAGAAAGTAGGTGACTGCACGATCGATTTAAATACTAGCCCAATTTTTCAAATACACCCTAATTTTACACTTTTAATGCTTGAACTAAGTACATCTTTTATGTATGTCCTGTTTAAGTTGAGATGTATTTAAAATAATGCACATTTAGGTTACGGCTTATACAACATTTCAAACAGACGAAACAATAGGGGTTGTACTGCTATATATTTTAAAAATAGTAGTTGCTTCCCTTATGTGTGTAGCTTTAAAATACAACACTTTTTGTACCATTATTTAAATGAGAAAAAAGTGTAGGTTTATAATATAAATAAATTAAGAGAAATTTTAAATTTTACCACTTATTTTATCAGCAATTTGACTTTAAATCTCGCTTTTAGGAATAAAATTACTAAACCGAACAGTACCTTCATCACAGACAATTGCAGTCACTAAACACAGCACATGAAGCTGCTTTTGATTTTAACCCATATTTAATACAATAATGAGCTAAACATCATGGAGTGAATAATCCAAAGCTCCACCACAGTCATGTTCCAATTAAAATGCAAATATATGACGAAGGGCAGGACACTTCAATCAAATTGATTGCCTGCAACAAGGCCCTAGATGATTGCTAAATACAGATGAGATTTACTATTTACTAGACTTGACAAACTAATCCATAAAATAGAGAAAATATATGCCCTATAATATAGCCTCTACATTAAACACCAATTTAGAAATATTGTTTTATTTGCTTTTATTTCTTTTAATGAAACTGTGTTTGTAGGTCTAGTAACCAATCTATTTGAATATACTTCTTAACGGTTAATTTATTTCAATAATACACCTATGTAAGTTTTCAATATACTATTGGGACAAATACTCACATATTTTATTTATTATTTCAATTTTCTTTTGTTTATAAAACTGTTTGTAATTCCATAATAAATCATTTGACAATCCCTACACAAATGTATACCCCTAAAGGATAATTTATTTCAATAATAGATTTATGTAAGTTGTCAATAAACTATTGAAACAAATACCCACCTATTACATTTATTATTTCAATTTTCTTTTGTTTATAAAACTGTTTGTAATTCCATAATAAGTCTTTTGGCCATCCCTACACAAAATTGAACCCTTAATGGTTAAGTTATTTTAATGATACATCTATTTAAGTTTTCAATAAACTATTGGAACAATTGCCCACCTATTTAAATTACTATTCCATTTTACTTTTCTTTATAAAAAGATTCTTAATTTTGTATTAAACCTATTGGTAAGCACTGTACAAATGTATAGCCATATCCATTAATTTATTTAACACTATTTTTTGTATTAACGCTAATTAAAATGGTAATTAATCAAAACCATTGACTTTCTAGGCAAACTTTTTTATAGAGATTCTATCTCTTGATTATCTTTCAATACGAACCGGATTAGTTGCTCTACTTAGTTATGTTTAGAATACCAAGAGTGTAACGAAAGTTCTGAACCTTGGTTGTTTCAGTCTAGTACTTTTAGTTTAATAAAACAAACTTTAAAATAAAAAATTTGTTTCTTTAACTTTATCTCTCTAATTGGAGGGTGCTATTAATTTTTTATTAAATATATTTTCTCACGTATTTTTAGTCCTATTTATTAGTCTATTATTAGTCCTATTTAGTATTTTAATCTAAACACTTTACTGACAAAAATGATTTTCTCTGTAGTTTAGTTTAACCTATGCTTGTCAACGGACGTTAACAAAAAATAGTTTTAGTCAGGCATTTAAATTATATACATATACGTGAATAAAAAAAACAAAAAATAAACAGAAAATAATTACCTAAAAAATTTTTTTTATAAAAAAAGTAATTTTCAAATCAGAAGGAGGATAAACGAATTTTACTATTGTTTTTATGGGGCTAGTTAAAAGTGTAAATTCTGAGTATCTATGCCAGTTTTAAAAAGACTCTCTTTCTCTCTTTCTCTCTCTCTCTCTCTCTCTCTCTCTCTCTTCTCTCTCTCTCATTCCGTTCCTCTTGATCAAATAAAAAACGTTACTTGAAAGTTAAAATAAAAAGGTTTTGTTGGTGAAACAAAATTTTTCTTATTCTCCCCGTTTCACAATACCCAGGTATATTTTTGCCCCCTCTTTATTCATATGTAAATGTATAACGTCCACTTCTACCCATAGAAAAAGGAGGACAATTTATGTGTTGACAAGTTTGCGTATTATTATAGACTTTATTTTTATTGTTTGAATTGTTCTTACATTCAAGATTATTAAAACCAGCAGTTTTAGTTTACCACATGTCCTTCACAGTATCTCTAGGTTAGGGTAAACTAACTGTACTTTTATCTCTAAGAAAATGTTTATTAAATTTTATTTTGTAGTTTTAATAAGAAGAACACATTAATCAATATGATAAGTAGAACAGGATATCTTTTTGTATTTTTCACAGATGGACAAGTAGAAATAAATCTACTTTTTTATTCTTATGGTATCAAATTGGTTTCAAAATTTTGCAATTTCAACAGCTTTCCTACTTGTAGGGAAGTAAATATACCTTAACAGAACATAATTGATTCAAACGTTAAGCGAAAGGGTTTTAATATGTCAAGAGTGACGTAGAGAGACTTGACAATAAAGATAAGTCCCTTACTGGAGTTGTCGACGGGTCGTCGACTTTTGTAACGAAGACAATTAGAGTTCATGTCACAGCTCATGACAGCAATGCCAGCAACGAGATTACGTGTTCTCCCTTCATCAGTGACCCAAGGGTTTCCCTCGCTGTTAATACCGCTCCAAACATAACAATGGAAACCCATTATGGGTAAATATTTAACACGAGGAAGACATAGAATGCTATTTAGAGTGGTCCAGAAAAATTTTGTATTTAAGTTTTTAAATATATAAATATATTGTTTTCCCCTTCTAGAGTTAACACCGTTATATAACAGTGTTTATTTATTAATAAAGTTCAACATAGCAAAATAAAACTTTATTAACAGTTAAATTAGATAAGTAAATATATTCAATTAGGTGTTAGATATTCAATATCTTTAGCCGATATTATTAATTAGTTATTTTTTCATTTAAAAATGATAAAACAGATGATTATCGAATCAAGTTTATTGCATTAGTACAACGTTTCGCGAGCTACGTTGTTGGCTTTTTAAAGCCCTTTGTGCTATGAAAAAACAAATCCTCACATTTAGAGTTCAAATGTGTAACATGAAGAGCCAGAACATCAAACTCTAACACATCACCAAAAACGGGCTAAAGTTCAAAGAACGAGTACTAAAAGTGATCAGAGCCCTTCCAACTATCATTTATGATTTATTTCGAGTGCTCAAATATACACAAATCGTAAATTTTTTATATATCTTGTGCTATAATTATATGCTGGTTCAATTTTACGTTTTCATCAATAAAAATGTGCTTTCTATTTTATTCACTCCCAGGTTTGTTTCTCCTTGATGGAAAAATACTGTATATTTTTCCCAGGAGTCAATTTCTCGTTTTCCATTTATTTTGAATTTCTTAATTTGTCATTTGTTACCTTGGGTGCGATCAGTGGTGAATCCACAAATGTCCAATTAATGTAACAATATTAGGCCTAACTTGAGGGAGACGATAGATACCCTTAAAACATTCTTGTCTAAACGGTTAAGTTTGCATTAAAAACATCAATTAGGACAGAGCATAAGGCAATACACTGTTACATGTTGTGCCGATCCTACCTGACATAACTATTGTAAATAATATTTACTTTTTAGCGTTATAATGCTTTCATATTTGGACTAATAAAACCATTCCTTATTTCCTACATCTTATTTTTATTCGTTTAATCTACCAATGCTGGTCTCATATTTCTTGTTCGAATAATATTATTATTAATAGTTACGACAATTTTATACTAATCTCAACTATTCATTACACATAGACATTAAAGTATTTATGTCTGTAGTAATAAGGATATAGACAAAATGCACTTATGTTCTATAATAAAGAAAGGATTTCCTATTTATGCTGTACAGTATAAATTCAAACATCTATTTTCGGTGTTCTAATTGTTGAACTAATCTGCCAAGTCCTTGCGAATAGGTTTTACAGCATAGGCTATTGTTAAATTCTTCCTCATCATATAAACTTGGAAAGTTATATCTTTAAATTTATTTCTTACCCATCTAAGTATTAAACATCTATGTTTAGCATTAAATTTGTATGTTGCTCATTTTATTAGTAAAAATATATGTAATAATTTATCAAGAATTCGTTTAATATTAAATACATTAAGTTTACAAATTTATTTTGTAAATATTACAAAATAAGTAATAATTTAAACAATAGTATCTATTCGAGTTACCCGAATAAGATTGACTAATAATACGACGAATGGGCTTCGGTTATATCTACAGTGACTGGTTTAATTTGTTCCGCGAATAACTTGCTTAATAAATCGTCGTTCTGGGGGTTAAAGCAAGATTTCATTAACTTCTCCGTCGTAACTATGATTCGTCTTCATTACGTCTCCACATTTAGATATTTAATGGTTTTACTAAACTCAGAGAAATGTACTATACTTTGTAAACGCGCAATCTAACGTCAACTAAGATTAATTATTGTATTTCCAATGGGTTATAATACAATTATCTCAATAAGGCTACATAAAGGCGAGTAAATTTAATTGCAGCATAAAAGTAACTTGCGGTTAAACCTAAAAATTATAGAGCAATGTAGATTATTCTTAAAAAATATTTCAAAGTACGTTCTCATGTAGTATAAGCAACACTGAGATACTTATATAATATAATGTTATAATGAATTTGAAATAGTTCAGTAAAAATTACTAATTTTGTCTGCCAACCCGTGCCCAACTAGTGCAGTGGGGTTATGCTATGCTAAATTTGTATGGGCCTAGCAGCAAATGAACCTTGCAATTTGTGTTATACACAAACAATCTACCGATCGTTGCTGAGTAGTGTCAGTTTTAGAAAATGGTTTGTGTTATAATCGTAGACATGTATCAAAAACCCGAAAATGTATTATAAAATACAATATTTAGTACATTTATTTTTCTTAAAAACAATGAGTTGTAATAAGAAATTAAACTATTTACTGAAAATATTTGATTGTTTCTCTGTCTATCTGTCTGTCTCTTTCCCCCCCTCACTCTCTCTCTCTCTCTCTCTCTCTCTCTCTCTCTCTCTCTCTCTCTCTCTCTCTCTCTCTCTCTGTGTGTGTATGTGTGTGTGTGTGTGTGTGTGTGTGTGTGTGTGTGTGTGTGTGTGTGTGTGTGTGTGTGTGTGTGTGTGTGTGTGTGTGTGTGTGTGTGTGTGTGCATATGTATGTATCCGTATGCGAGTGAATTTATGTGGCCCTTAAAACAGACACTTTACATTGCTGACCATTTAGGCTGTAAAGTTCTCAGCACTTTAAAGTTTAGCATGACAATACATTTATTGTGACTAGTGCTTTGAAAAACATTTTAAGGAAACACTTACAAAATAAATACTCGAAAGGGCAGTGTTATTACATCTGCCTTTCAATTTCTGTAATAAATTTAGGTGTAAATGAGTGGTAATGATGCCTATACGAAAGTGCCTGCAAAGTTGCTGACCGAAGTGATCAAGAAAATGGTGAAAACACTCTCTCTTCGTCCTTGGAACCAACGAATACTTTACTTTAGGTTTAGTGTAATACATTAAAGTTGCATTATATTACTCTTTGCTTAGGTTTAGTCGTAGTCGTAAAATATGATTATTTCCTGGGGCGTCTGTTATTTTTCATTTTAACATCTAGCCACCTGGAAAGGATATGTGTCAAGCAAAGGATAATTTTATGGAAGTTTGATGTATGAAAAACATTCAAACTCATTAGAACATAATGACTAATGTAGGAAGGTCTAGTAGACCAATAAAATTCCATACAACAATTTTTTCAAGAAAATATATCTGATTGACTTTAGTTAGAACCATGAACCTATTTTTAAACAAAGAATGTATTAAATGTCAGTTTCTGGATTCGTTTACAAAAATATAATAATAATTAAAGTAATGTTTCTAAAACGTATATTTATTAAAATTTTAAATTGAAAATATTATTATATTAAGTTTTAGATTTTTAATCTATAGTAGTCAGGGTAATTAATAATTATAGTAAGCAACAATAATTTTTAAAACTATTGAGTGGCAGGCCCAACCGTGATTTATAGCACACAACTTGACAAGTTTACGAGTCGCTTCAAGCTTGAGCGGGCACAACAACCACATGGCTCTGGTGCAGCCTAGAACGTTCTACAAGGTGAAGCGGCTAGAAAGTAAGGTAAATCGCTAGTCAGTAGAAATTGCTAAAGGCGACATAAAATGTGTCTGTTAGGTTTAAAGGCAGGTTTTTGTAACATAGTAGATGAACTAAAGGCTTTAACATAGTGAAAGTTCTAGAGCGTGAGAGGGAAATATATTAAGAGCGAGTCAAGTAGATAATAATAGATCTAACTGAAACAGTGTTACAAAGCTTTTCCAAATGTTAAGTGTGTCTATATAATAGTAGCCATAAACGTGTGTGAATTGATAAATAGTTATCTAGTATAAAAATTGGCCTATAAGAACATAACTATAATAAAAACATTTTTTTATCATAATCTTAAAAATGTATGTAAAAGTTTTATCTTATGAAACAAAATCCTAGACCAAATGTGTTTTTATTTAAACTACTTTTATAACATTTACGAAATAATTCTATAGAGGAATACTTACTGAACACTCTTTCTGTCTTTCGTGGCTATGTTATGCCTCATTAGGGTTTATACAGGATAGTACAGAGTGTATACACCGCTAAACTAACTAGGTACTTTAGCAGACGCTATATATAAGAGCGCGGACTTGCAGGAAGGTGTTACCAATCAGTCACTATACATCGTTGTATTGCCTTTGTTGGGCAGAAATGAGTAACAGTGACACAGCATAGCGCTACGTCACTACAGCACGAGGAGGAGCTAAGGTCTGAACTATCATCGAACAGAGTAACTGTGACACAGCATAGTGTTACGTCACTACAGCACGAGGGGGAGCTAACGTCTGAACTATCATCGAACAGAGTAACTGTGACACAGCATAGCGCTACGTCACTACAGCACGAGGGGGAGCTAAGTTCTGAACTATCTTCGAACAGAGTAACTGTGACACAGCATAGCGCTACGTCACTACAGCACGAGGGGAGGCTAAGGTCTGAACTATCTTCGAACAGAGTAACTGTGACACAGCATAGCGCTACATCACTAGAGCACGAGGGGGAGCTAAGGTCTGAACTATCAACGAAGAGAGTAACTGTGACACAGCATAGCGTTACGTCACTACAGCACGAGGGGGAGCTAAGGTCTGAACTATCATCGACAGAGTAACTGTGACACAGCATAGCGTTACGTCACTACAGCACGAGGGGGAGATAAGTTCTGAACTATCTTCGAACAGAGTAACTGAGACACAGCATAGCGCTACGTCACTACAGCATGAGGGGAGGCTAAGGTCTGAACTATCTTCGAACAGAGTAACTGTGACACAGCATAGCGCTACATCACTACAGCACGAGGGGGAGCTAAGGTCTGAACTATCAACGAAGAGAGTAACTGTGACACAGCATAGCGTTACGTCACTACAGCACGAGGGGGAGCTAAGGTCTGAACTATCATCGACAGAGTAACTGTGACACAGCATAGCGCTACGTCACTACATCACGAGGGGGAGCTAACGTCTGAACTATCATCGAACAGAGTAACTGTGACACAGCATAGCGCTACGTCACTACAGCACGAGGGGGAGCTAAGGTCTGAACTATCATCGAACAGAGTAACTGTGACACAGCATAGCGCTACGTCACTACAGCACGAGGGGGAGCTAAGGTCTGAACTATCTTCGAACAGAGTAACTGTGACACAGCATAGCGCTACGTCACTGCAGCACGAGGAGGAGCTAAGGTCTGAACTATCAACGAAGAGAGTAACTGTGACACAGCATAGCGTTACGTCACTACAGCACGAGGGGGAGCTAAGGTCTGAACTATCATCGACAGTGCAACTGTGACACAGCATAGCGTTACGTCACTACAGCACGAGGGGGAGCTAAGTTCTGAACTATCTTCGAACAGAGTAACTGTGACACAGCATAGCGCTACGTCACTACAGCACGAGGGGAGGCTAAGGTCTGAACTATCTTCGAACAGAGTAACTGTGACACAGCATAGCGCTACATCACTACAGCACGAGGGGGAGCTAAGGTCTGAACTATCAACGAAGAGAGTAACTGTGACACAGCATAGCGTTACGTCACTACAGCACGAGGGGGAGCTAACGTCTGAACTATCATCGAACAGAGTAACTGTGACACAGCATAGCGTTACGTCACTACAGCACGAGGGGGAGCTAAGGTCTGAACTATCATCGACAGAGTAACTGTGACACAGCCTAGCGCTACGTCACTACAGCACGAGGGGGAGCTAAGGTCTGAACTATCTTCGAACAGAGTAACTGTGACACAGCATAGCGCTACGGCACTACAGCACGAGGGGGAGCTAAGGTCTGAACTATCTTCGAACAGAGTAACTGTGACACAGCATAGCGCTACGTCACTACAGCACGAGGGGGAGCTAAGGTCTGAACTATCATCGAACAGAGTAACTGTGACACAGCATAGCGCTACGTCACTACAGCACGAGGGGGAGCTAAGGTCTGAACTATCTTCGAACAGAGTAACTATGACACAGCATAGCGCTACGTCACTGCAGCACGAGGAGGAGCTAAGGTCTGAACTATCATCGAACAGAGTAACAGTGACACAGCATAGCGCTACGTCACTACAGCACGAGGAGGAGCTAAGGTCTGAACTATCATCGAACAGAGTAACTATGACACAGCATAGCGCTACGTCACTACAGCACGAGGGGGAGCTAAGGTCTGAACTATCTTCGAACAGAGTAACTATGACACAGCATAGCGCTACGTCACTACAGCACGAGGGGGAGCTAAGGTCTGAACTATCTTCGAACAGAGTAACTATGACACAGCATAGCGCTACGTCACTGCAGCACGAGGAGGAGCTAAGGTCTGAACTATCATCGAACAGAGTAACTATGACACAGCATAGCGCTACGGCACTAGAGCACGAGGGGGAGCTAAGGTCTGAACTATCATCGAACAGAGTAACAGTGACACAGCATTTATCCAAATGAACGTCTCTAAAACTAATATGTCTTCATATTTGGGAGCTTTATACTTCGATTTAACTGCGTGTTAGAGTGGATTATTTAACCGATTTTTATTGTCTTTTTCATGTTTTCTACATTTTTATA
This sequence comes from Prosapia bicincta, assembly GCA_036971475.1. Lineage (NCBI taxonomy): Eukaryota > Metazoa > Arthropoda > Insecta > Hemiptera > Cercopidae > Prosapia > Prosapia bicincta. Next base: position 112,000,164 of record JBAIZL010000004.1, read on the forward strand.
GTGTTGTGATTTGTGGCTTTGTTTTAAAAGTGAACTACATCAATAAAGGTTCAATTTAATTAGGACTAAGTACTGCATAGTGAAGGCGGGGCTTTACGCTAGAGTAAGGTGATGCAAACATCCACTAATAGTTAACTGAACTCTTACTTTGCCTGTAGTGTTTGCTAACACTTAAATAGAGTGCGCTAGCCCTTGGTCAACGGATTCAATTGTTTTCTATTGCTTAGATGAAACTGTAACTCCCCGGATTGGGTAAAGTGAGTCGTGGTTTGAATTGACTTATTTAAAAAAAACTTTAATTACCCCTATCCACTCGTACTTACAGAGACTCGCAGGGTCAATTGTTTGTCTAAGCAATTGTATCTAACTATTAACTAAGGCAGACTGGCTGTCTGTTTTATAGCTCTATCAAGACATCTACATTATCTACATTAAAGATCTCGTTTACGTTTATAGAAGAGATTAAATTTTCAAAACAATTTTATATTCAAAGTATTACAATATATATTATAATTTACTTATTACTGTTTTTTATTTCACAAATTAAAATATTTAGGTTTACAGCTTTTAAAAAAGTTTCTAGACAGAGTTAGGTTTATGCACGCTATCCTATATTCACTGATTTGGTGGAAACTAAAATATTTAAAACAATTAAATTCAAAACATACCTTTGGTAATTACTTACAATCACGTGGCTAAGTTAAAACAAAAATTATTAATTATAACTTTTCACTTTTAAATTTTGAAACAACAAACTATTCGTAACAAGCCACCAATAACATTTCCCGTTTTTAATTAATTTAAAACAATTACATCAAATAAAAGAATAATAATAATAATTACGATTGCTAGCCCATCTTGCTCCTCCCTCTGAGACGTGTTGCGAGAGAGTGCTAGACGCTAGTTCCCACAAAAACTTAACACGTTAATTCGGAAATGCCCCCCGGAATAAAGAGTATTTTATTAACGAGTGAAAATATGTACAACATATATGTATAAGGAGAGTGTTGACTATTAGGAGGGATTGAAAAATGATGTCATCAAAATTAATCACAATTAATTTCAATGAATGGTCAAGAGATATGGCGTGTTTCGTGTAAATAATTGTAAAGCATTCTCAATAACAAGTTATTTCTCATCAAATTGGAAATTGTTAAATCTCTCACACGATGACGAATGACACCTCGTTGTAGATGAATTCCAGGCATTACTTATTTACTGACAGCTTTTTATCTCAATATATCAATGCTTCTGGAAAATTTAAATGTTTAATGTAAATTTAGTATTAATTTGTTTTTTTTTCAGTGTTGGAGGTTGACTCCGGCAATCTTTCTTACTGTAGTGAATCCCTTCTGATATTTTTTTTGTCCTTGATAAATTTCAAAACCCATTACTTACCAGACATAATTACTCTTCTATGTCTGTATTTTTAGGAAACACTTTTTCAGTTGGATTATTATTGTAAAACTGTTTTCATTTATTTTTTTTAGATTTCCGTTTGTATTATTTGTATGGCTGTCTACTCTAAATTGCAGTATTTTTATTCTTATATTTCATTTAACTTTCTCCGTTTTTACATTTCTAACGTAAAAGGACTAAGAAATCCAATAATCTGACCTGTGTTTTTGTGTGACCATACATATTGCTTTATTATTCAATTAAAACAATGAACATTCCACTAGTATAGTTCAACCAACTTCTACTAATACTAACTTGTGTATACTAAACCAGTTATTTTTTAACATAATATATAATATGGCTCAAACTGATAATTTTCACAAAATAATCCATTGAGAAAAGTACATTATCCTTTGATATAAACAGGTTCTCTATGAAACGAAAGGTTTGCTTCTGTCAATCAGCTGACCTCCACGATTGAAGTCGAATTTAAATCGTAAACACTGCATTGATAAAACGTGTGTTAAAATTTCACTAAATTACTTATTTTTAAATAATTAGTTAGTGTTAGAATAGATAGTGTTTTATAATCAAGTGATCTATAGATTAGTAAACCATATCTTTTTAAAAGCGATACACTTTTAAACTAGTATTTTTTTGTATGATTTAAAAATCGTTATTCGGTTCTCCAAACGTTTATGAGATTATGTGATTTTGCTAACTACAATCTCACGTAAGAACTGCATTGTTCAATCTCAATGATAATGAACCAACAGACTGAAGCGTTATGGTGACTTACACTTCAAGTTACGTCACTCCGGCACAATAGCTTGGAATTCTTATAGAGATATATAAAAACACTGAGATGATATAAAAGAAGCGTATTTTCTCCTGACGAGGGACAGAAGTGTGTGGTTACAGCTCCTTCACCCGCCAAAGTACTTACAGTTTAAACTTATTCAAGATTGTTTCTTAATATTATATATATACATATATATTTCAATACAAGTAACATAAAAAAATTGTTAAAATAAAATTTCTACTTAGGTCGACAAAAAAGAATAACATGAGGTTTTGCTTATTTCCTATTTTTTTCTTTACTTCATTCTTTACATTCATTTTCAACCCTAGAGGGGTATTTATGATATTGTGTGATAACAATTGCAAAAGTTTAATGTAGTACAATTCATATACATCTTTGAGAGACAAATTTACAGGTATTGGGAGGTTGACGCGGTGCCAAAGCGCGCTAGACTCTGAATAGGAAGATTCTCAGATCAAATTCCGATGGGCTCCCCAATTTATATAATTTACATAAAATTAGTGTATGTTATTTAAAACATTAACTTATTCAAAACTTTTTACTATTTTCAAAATTATACATTTATTGTAGTGTTTGATAAATTATATAAAACAGCTTTTCAATGTGTTCAATCTATTTAATTATGTACTAAATTAATAACGAAGCTATGGACCAATATTTAAACCTCTAACAACCGAATACGAGAAATATCAATAGCGCGAGAAAGAAGTATAGGAAGTGGTGTTTTGGATAGTCTTAAATTAATACAAACGTGCTTTGGGCATTTATTGCAATCAACATACAAAGAAATCGTAGCCCAAAAGGTTTTTATTAAAAAATTAGGTATCTTCAGGTTTTAAGGGTTTAGAAAGATGCTTAATGTTAAGGCGCTGGAACGAAGCGCAGTTTAACTACCTATTTCAAAGGTTTAAAGTTAATCAAGCATGAAGTAACCGTATGTCATCATATGAAAAAATGAAGTATCGTTCTAAGATTTTTGAAGTTTATGAATGTGAATAATATGAAAGAGCTTAGAGATGAAGATTCTGACGTCACATACCAACTGAAGGTTAGTTCAGGATATCGGACAGTTATTTTTATTTTAAGAAATATATCTTCTATTCAGGCACCATGTAAATAGAATGTCTTGAGAGGCTACTTTTGACTTGCCTACTGGACACAGAATTAATTTTTGTTCATCCCACAGGCAGTGGTTGTAAGTGAAAGGAGGTGGGATCTTTTTGTGGGCTGTCACATGAAAATCTTTCATAACCTTAAGCGGTCGACCTCGTGAGTTTGTTGAATGCATAATTATTGTTTATATCGAGCGTGGAAATAAAAATAAATTTACTTGCAAGGATTTCACCCAAACCCCTAAAGCAATTAGCAATACTATTCCATACCACAAAGGAACTGTTTTTTTACTTGGAAAAATATAATTAATGTAATTAAAAACATCCTCAACTGTGTCAGGATTCTGGCTTCGACCGATTCACATTCAGAAATACTAGCAACACGCCCTCTATTCGCGAATTTCCATTTTAATTGAAACATGATGTAGCTTTGGGGTATTTACTTGGGAGGTAATTACTTGGCTATTATGTTCTAGGCGAAGGCGATAATTGAGTCCTTATATCTTAGTTGTTATTCAATAGAAATGTAAATTAGGTTCTGTTGTCTAACTAGATAAACGCGACTAGCGATTTTAAATATTCTCATGAATAAAATAAGTACACACATATTTGTAATATATCGCTAAACTATATTTCTGTAAGAACAATAATTATAAAATCTGTACTTAAAGTTTAACAACGAAACAGAAACCACATTAGTCATAATTAAAACATGTTACATGCTTTAGAAAACAGAAATTCATATTCTTTGATCAAATTCAATTTAGAGTGAATAAATAAAAATAAAAATTAAATTAGGAATGACGAAAAATATGTCTCAATTTAATTTATCTTAATCTTAATCGTAATTTATCTAAAGTGAATTTTTCAAGCCTAATGAAAATTAAATTTTTGTCAAACATTTAACAAGTGTCACTTTTTTATAATGTTCCTACACTTACAATGTTATTACTGAGACATAACACTCTATCACAGTAGGCTTCCTTAGATTTTATATCATATTTATAAATATAATATATTATCCAATATTTATAATCATATGTACGGCACAGTTAAATATGTAAGCATTCTTCGGGCGTCTAATTATCAAATGTAAATTAATGGTTGGTCAGAAATGACCAGTTTAAAAAAAAAAAAAAAAAAAAAAAAAAAAAAAAAAAAAAATTTTCGGGCTTTCTAACTTTGTATTATTGTGCAAATATCAAATGATCTTTTCTAATATACTATGCAATACAAGTGTACTGAAAGTTTTAATTAATACATCTTACTGGCGGATTGTTTTGGCTGTTACATGCTAAATAACTATTTTGCCAACTAATAAGACAATAACTAACGTTAAGATTAGAGGTAACTTTATTTTTCTAAAATATAACAGAAAGACAGTACTCGTAACATCAGTCAGAAAAAGACATTCGAGTTACAGATATGAATCAAAGACACGTATGAATTAATCAGACAACACGTTCAAAATAAACAGAATCTTATGACTCAAATACCGAAATAGGAGCTTTCATAAGACATGAAAAAATGAATTGCAATACAAATATAGTACAAAAGTAATAGATACAAAAATCTAAAAGAAAGGAATCGAAAAGCACATATAAATCAAAGAAATCGTATATAAAACAAATACGATTGCACAAACATTTAACACTCACCCGCAAGCATGCATCACCTACAAACATATAAATAAATTAATATATATAAATATAACTTTTACATTAATATATATATACTCACACATAAACACACACCAAACAAAAACAAATGTAAATTATATTTAGATAATTGATTCCATGTAATTATTAAACATATAACTTAAAAGTTATATTGCACAATGTATAACTTTATTACGTCACTGTAAAAGTCTTCACATCTTCGTACGATTCCAATCTCTTATCTTTGTTAGCTCTGACAAAGTTCCGATCTGTGCGTTGAATGAAACGCCCAGTGGGGCAGCAAGGATCAAGGGTATTTACTTTTGCTCACAGGATATTACTGTCCCCGTGAGTCCTTAGGGAGTGTAAAGGTATCCTTGTTTACAACAGAAAGAAAATAAGCTTTGGGCCTCAGCATTTTTATATAAGCAGCAGATATTCGTAAATCGTAGCTGCCGATATTTGCGCCGTTCTCTCTTTTCACTTTTACTCACCACAGATATTACAGTTGCTTACGCCTGACGTACTTATTCATACCTCAGATAGAGCTTAAATTTTTCTTACCAGATAAGGGTTACTAATTAGGAATTTCAAAGCAAATGTGTTCCTTAAAAAAATAAATATTTAAACTTACTTCTCATTGGAGAAATATTTTTCTTCAATTTTTGAATGGGAGCTACAAGGATTTATCTCATTAAATAAAATAATTAAATTCAGTAAATTTATATATGCAGTTTTAGAGCCATATTAAGTATATCGTAGATTCTTTCATATCTTACTAAATCAATTGCATAGTAGGGTCTAGTATATGTGGGGTCAAATTTTCAGTTTCTATTTCTGTTTAGGTGGAGAATAAAATCTCCATATTTTTGCAAGGGTATTGCCTGATTGTTAATGTAAACTAATTTGGTGTGTTATTAGTTTGTTGGGGAAAAAATTTCTAAACTGCTTGGTAAACTCCTAGAATCACATTTTGGCAACCGCCCGATCGCACTTAGCACGTCTAAGAAGTGATGCGATGTCGTATGATATATTCCCCTCGAAGTCGTGCCATGTGATGTCAGTACTAGGTTGAGTTCTCGTTTCACTTTTTCAAACAAAATTTTATATTTGGTTATACCTTTTTGAATTTTTATTTCTGGCGATTTTCTTTTTCTTTCTTTCCGCAACAATTTTCTTCATGCACATTTCCAAATGTCAGTAGTCTTTCGAAGTGAATTTTGCCTTTCTTCTAATTCTCCTGGTTTTTTCTCTCTTTCAAGTCAGTAAAGAACCTCCCCCTAAAAAATGCCTCAACTTTCCATAATTATTTATGATAATGTATTATTATTAAATATTTGAGTTCTCATCCAAAAATAAAATTTTGTATTTTTAAATTTAAAGTTTCGATTGTAAAGTTATTTATCACAGCAGATATGTTTCCATTTACTTTTTCAATAATAAATGTTTACTTTTAATTAAAACACAACAAGTTTAAAACTATAATTAGCTCAAGTATGTCCTTTCGGTCTAATAACCTGCAAAGATTCTACCTCTGCTCAGTCGTAAGCTGGGAAGCATAGGTTGAGATACACGGGGTTACATTATCAAAGTGAGGTCACCTTGGAATTGAAAGGCAAATGTTTGTACACGGAAGGGACACCAATAGACACGATCTGAAGCGAATTCAATGAATACATAATGCGGTTTATACAGTAAGTGCACAGGCCTCCCTTCTTCCGAGTCGAGTTTGCTTTCACTTTGCGCAAACATATTGTGTTGTATAATATTCCACGAAAGAACTGTCGCAATTCTCCAAAGTTAAAGCGAATCTACAAGTAGAACTGAATATACAAGAAATTGTTTGCATTTCGCACAGGAATAGTAAAGGGCAGAGACCTCCCTTCTTCCGAGTCGGAATTGCTTTTACTTTGCGCAAACATATTGTGTTGTATAATATTCCACAAAATATTATCGTCCTTCTGCTAAGTTCAAGGGAATCTATGAGTCGTACTGAAATTACAAGAAATTGTTTGCATTGCGCACAGGAATAGTAAAGGGCAGAGACCTCCCTTCTCCCGAGTCGAGTTTACTGTCACTTTGTGCAAACATATTGTGTTATATAATACTCCACGAGATATTGTCGTCTTTCTGCAAAGTTCAACAAATCTACAAGTAGAACTGAAATTACAAGAAACTGTTTGCATTGCGACAGGAATAGTAAAGGGCAGAGACTGGTTATAGGGCTAGATAACGGAGGGTGTGTTATTACAAAAATTAAATGAAAGTAATGAATATATACTATAAAGGTAAATATACATTACAAAATTACACATAAATTTTGAAAATATGTGTTTACCAAGCACGAAACCATTTCTGAAACCATAATTTATTTAGGGCAATAATTTATTTTGCAAGTTTTTTAAACATTTAATAAAATTAGATATTAAAATTCATATTCTATATATTACGTTTTTTGCTTATAGATTAGACACAACTGATATTCCACTTCGCAATCATGAAAACAAAATGGTATTGTCTGCTACATTGACTTGACTAGTTAACATTGACTAGTTAAGATTACGATCTCGCCGTCATCAGTAACGGGTTTATACCCACTGAGCGCGACAGAATCACAGAAGTTAATTTGTCTTGTAAATTAATAACTAATCAAAAATTAGGTCTAACTTTTAAACCATTTTAAAAGTTGACTAACTCTTAGAAATTAACAAAAATATTAAAATAATTGACTTTAAAAATTATCTTTTGAAATTATAATATTTGTAATTAAAAATTACGCAATTATATATAAATGATCTGGGCAGAAAAAATGGTGGACGGATATAATAGAGCACATAAAGCCTCTTCTCCGAATTTTGCTATCAATCTCCCACTATACACTGAACTACCAAGCTTTTTCACCTAGTAGCACTGCCCCTCTTTACTCCAGGGCTCTTCACCAAGCTGTACTGCCAGGCTTTACTGTCGCGTTTTTATCATCAAGCCATACTACTATGCTTTACTGCCGGGTTTCCTCACCAAATCAAACCTTCATCAAGGTGTACTCAAGGGCTTCCTTACCAATCTGTACTGCCTGGCTTTACTGCCGGGGTTTACTCCCGGGCTCTACACCAAGCTGTACTGCCAGGATTTGCTTCCGGGCTTCTTCACAAAACTGTACTGCCATGCTTTACCGCCACGTTTCTTCAACCAAGCTTTACTACTGGGATTCTTCACCAAACTCTACTCCCGAACGTATGCACCAATCTGTACTTTCTAACTTCATCGCCAAGCTGTACTCTCAGGCATTAATTCCAGGCTGCTTCATCTAACTGCATTGACGGGCTTCATCGCCAAGATGTACTCTCAGGCATTAATTCCAGGCTCCTTCATCTAACTACATTGACGGGCCTCTTCGCCAAACATTAACATTACTGCCGGCCTTCATCGCAAAGCTGAGCTCTCTGGAATATTCCCCAATCTGTACTCCCGATCTCTTGAACCAGGCTTTGATGACGCACGTTTCCGACAAACGATTCTCCGAAACGGTTTCATGAAGTACTTCGTTTAGGTTTCTCAATTATAAGAATTAGGTATTCAGCGAAAGTTCCAAAAGTAGGTTATTTGAAACTTCCACTAAGATTAATTTCTTTGAGAGGTTCAGATTTATTTACTATTAACGAGAACTATTAGGATAATTCAAATTTAGTTACCTGTTAAACAGTGGTATTTAACAAACAAAAGTAGTTGTACAATCAGTAACAGCTTGCTTTATAAATAAGGAGACTAGAGCTAATGTGCAACGTAAAAGTGTTTTTTAATTAGTACATACAAGTTGTTAAAAAAAAGTTAAAATATTACAAAACTAGGCCATACTTAGTTTCCTAAGAAAACTAGGCCAAACTGAGCAATATATACTTCACAGCAAGAATGTTTTTCTATTTTCAAATATTTGCTTTCAATTTCCATTTTCATCATTTAATTTCACATTGATGTTTAATAATTGATATAAAATTATTTTGAAATATTTTCAAATTATAAATTCGTAATCCATAACCACAACACAATAGAGTATTAGGTATTTTCAGTCTTATAGGTAAATGGATTCTTTTTTACACTGATTTGTTGTATTAAATTTAATAGGATAGGGAAATTTATGAAGTTGTAACAACAACCTACAATACTAATCCATAGCAGTGAAAGAATAGGGTAAAACTATTTTCCTAATTTTAAAGAGACTGCTACAAATAGTGAGATGGTAATGGTGGAAATGGAAAACTGGATATTGAATATGAAAATTAGTAATATTGCCGGCTATAGAATGACCCATAAGACTGTAACATTCATTAAAGTTGCATTCAGTAGTAAGGAAAACTAGTTATGAATCTTTAAATAAGAACGTAGCAAGTTGTAAAGATTTTATTAATTTTAATTTGGGTGTGTCATGACTGTATTTTAACGACTGTTTTATTTAAACATACTCAGATAAATAATAGTTACTATAGTGGTGAAACGGTGTCACCTACTAATAAACTTATATTTAGTTCTACATGTGATTTGGTATTTGATCGTTTTTGAGAGAGCATCGTTTGTTTTATGTGGGCCTTTACGTTGTTACTGAAGATCTACAGCCTACACTAGACCAGCGGTACCCAACCTGTAGTACACGTACCCCCAGGGTTACGTAGAAGCCTGTGGGGTGTTAGAAACGAAAATAATACCAGTAATGGCGGACATCAATATTTCAGACTTTAGATTTGAAACAAATATGAGGTACCACTATTCATTGACAAGATGGTTGATGTGTTGTTGATCGGAAACTGCGTGGAGTTCGTATGTTTGTGTCTGACTGAAAGCACAGAATAGAATAGTGATGGGAAACATCTATTCCTGATTTAGGTGAACAATACAAATGCAGCAATGGGTCTACGATTTGATATTATGACACTTTCAGGGAACCGTCTGTGATCTTGCCCAAACAAAAATATCGAATACACAACTGGTTGCCCCCGCTCCACCCAATGCAAAGAACCCCCCCCCCTCGGAATAAGGGGTACTTTTCATTGAAAAAACATTTTTAGGGATACGTGAAATGAAAATGTTTGGGAACCATTGCACTAGACCATTAGTCGCGTATCATATAATTGTAGGGTAGAAAAGTACATTATTGTTTTGTAATATTTCCTCGTAGCTAAGGTTTTTCTTAATTATATATTAAAACTAGTTATTTTTAGAATTTCAGGAAAACCGTATAAGAAAATAAATGGATATTCTATTTGCTAATAAATTCCTCATAATTGTCCCAGTTTTATCAGTATTGGTATTTATTCCTGCGAAATCTAAATCCAAATCTTAATAAAATCCTCGCTTACATAGTAAAAAATTTTATATTGTAAAATAACTCTAGATATTTTACATAAATATAAAATAAAATTTACCACTTTTGCTGCTTTACCAAAAAAATATTTATTTATTACACTAGGGATTTTTCAATAATCCACCACAATTGAACCGCGCCGAGATGTGTAAGAGAAGTTATTGTTGCTCTTGGAAATATCACAATAAAAGCAATCCCAGATTAGTGGATTTATATGCTGTACCACATGCTCGCTGTCGGTATGTTGGCTTGCATTCGGGTTTTCATCGGAACCAAATTATTTTATTTTGATTAAATTGTATCATGCAGTTATAAGAAACGGTTTCGAGGTGCTGAATACGAATTGCGAACTTACGTTTTCATCTCTGTTTTTCATTACCCTTATGATCGTAAACCTATGCCGTCTTATATTACTTTGTATATATTTTTTTTTTTAATATTAGTTACATTTTAAACATTGTCCACTCTATAATGTTATTTAGTTATTTTTGTGTATTCGTTTAATAAATCAACCTGATTTATTGACACTAACCTATAAAAATATATTTTAAATTTATTTTCTCATTTATTTAAATGATTATTTATCTATAAGAAAAGAAAAAACACTCAAACAATTATTACTGCATCTTTAAAAATAGTTTTAAGATGTTCATAAAAATGGATTTTAAATGATCAATTTTATTATTTATATTATTAATCAAATTCGTTAAATTAAAAGAAAAGGTTTGTTTGAAATAAATAATAATACTTGCAATTGTTGGGTTGTGCATCTTGATGTTTGAAATAAACAGATTAGTAGCGTATAAGGCCACGATTCATAAAGGCTTCTGTCAAACAGATGTAAGCTGACAAACGTTTAACCAAATACGGGACTGTAAGGCAATAATGTGACTTGCAGCCAGTTTGTGTAGCAAGATAAGTTTATTTTAAATAAAATCAAACTGAAGGCCACACAGAAGCATTCAAAACGATAGATCTGTGAGCTGCCTGAAGATATGAGCCGTTCAAGAGAGGTAATGAACATGGGATGTGGAATATAACGAATCGATTATCAAGAGTCACTGAATTATGTAAAGTAAACATATATTGTAACTCTTACGATCATTGAGGAGAAAGTGCTGCGATGCAGAGACGTATTGCGGTTGATAGTCTGGAGTGTGCACACCTTAGGATCCATATGACACTTGCACTACGTATACCTGGGGGCTGAGTGGAATGAATTTCTTAAACTAATAGTGTGGAGGAATTTTAGAAAAAGAAGACGGAAGACAGATTGTTGAGTACGGGTAACAATCTTAGAAAGGTTAGATTTGGCACTTGTTCTTCTACAATTGGTGATAAACCGAAGTCCTCGGGGTTTACTACAGACTGAGTAGGATAGATTATATATTACTATTTATTAGGAATATACTGTGGTTGAATTTAATAATAAATACACAAAAACCTCTTAACCACAAACTTTCTTTAATTTACCCTAATGTACATTTCACTTACAAAGTAACCATCCTCAGAGGGATAACATACAAAGACTGATTAACGCTAGAAAAATACCTTATTTATAATCTACAGAACTAGTCACTCCCACTCCGACCGCCGCGGCCCCACCTGTTACACAAGGCGTAGCCACGCCCATCGAGTGAAAGCAAGATATCTAACGTCAACTTACTAAAATACAAATTAAAAATACAATAAAAACATAATTAAAATTGGTTTTTGAAATTATAACCAACACAAAATTTAATATAAAAATCATAATCCTATTTAACCTTCAATCACACGCGCCAACTACTCGGACATAAACACACGCGCGGGGTATTTTCCACCCCATTTCTTATCTTAAAAAAAAGTTAATTATCACTAAATTTTCATCTTTATAAAATTGTGTGTGTGAATGTTGTTGTTTATAAAACGTTTTATAGTATTTTTATGGGTTTATCACTTGTAGATTTTTTTTGAAGTAATATAGTCTAAATGCACTTAAATTGACTTTATAAATTGTAACTTTTTTTTTCAAATTAAAATTAAACATTTATTCATACATTTTAGTAAGTTGTAATGGCTAGATTCTTTAGAGGACTTTTCAAAAAGTTAAACAACATAAATACAACAATATGTTTATTTGAAAAAAAATTATGTAAATTCAGCTTGAAAATCAACAAAATTTGCCACACTCAAAATTTAAAATTATTCGTCATAATGAAAAATAATTCTTATTACTATGCAATTTACTTCATATTTAGACAAGTAAACATTAGTAAATAACTTTTTACATTGGAATAAAATATTTCAAAAAATATACACATTTTATTAGGTGAAAAAAATTAGCTAAATTCTTCATAACTGTGTACAGAAGTATTGGTTTAGAAGAAAACATTAGTTCAGTCCAAATTAAAAAGTCAAAAAAATTTAAAAAGTAAAGATTTTTTTAAATTCATATTTTCAAAATTTATTTTTTATTCAGGTGCACATTCTTCACAGTATATAAAGGAATGTCCCTACAAAGTAATTTGTTGCAGTTGCAGCATAAAGTGGTCGTCTTCCGGTCTTTTTGCAGCGGGCAAACTCCGCATCGTCCAGAACTTCTTTTATTTTTATTTCTCGAGTTTCCTCAACACCACTTATGTGCTTCACACCTGCAAAGGTGTGCTTTATATGCAAAGGTAGTCCTGGCAGTAAGGCTCATGATGCAATATGGGGTTTTGAAAGCTCTTGACCCAGAATTTTAATTTTTTTTTATGACAAAAAGACAAAATTACAACAAAAAAGATAAATAAATATGTTAAACACCAATAAAAGACTCACACTAAATAATTATTCTAATTAAAAAACAATAACTTAAAAATGTACCAACACAAATTTTTGGACGAGAACACACGCGCGGGGTCAAATTCACCCCGCACTTAAAACAACGATGTAAACACAATGACTGGTACGCCACAACGGGTTGACCTTGAGTGACAGTGTGGAGGAAGAAGTGATAAACAACTACCTAGGAGGGGAGCGAAAACAAAAATTTTTTTGAGTCGCCTCAGAGAGAAATGAATGGTGTGGGGTGCTTTACACCCCGGCGCGTGTGTTTGAAGGTTTTAACAAATAAATATAAAATTGAATTAGGAATAGGACCTCTATCAGAATTTAATAAATTCTCAGGTTTATGTTTACTAATTTTTAAACTTTCAAAACTATTTAATAACTTATTAGTCTAACATTCTTAGTTAACTTGACATTATTAACATCTAGATTGTGATTGGTCTCTAAAATATGGGCAGCAATACTAGACTTATCAGATCTTTGGTACTTAATATCCCTAATATGTTCCTTAAATCTAGTTATTACTTTTCGTCTTGTCTGCCCAATACACATTTTATCACAATCCTTACAATTAACTTGGTAAATCCCTGATTAAATCGTTATGTGTGGTATATAGGTTTTATTTATTTAATGTAAAAATAATGTTTTGTGTTTTGCTAGATGGCGAAAAAAATAAATTGGTGAAATAATGGTTTTTTTGATAATGTAATATTGGATAATTTTATGTTCAGGTGGCATAGAATTAAACAAATTCTCCTATCAAAAATCAGTTCACCTACTACCAAAAGATTTTGTTTACCTACTACCAAAACCTTCAGTTCAGCTACTAAGAAAAGGACTGAGATCTCTATTTACAATCAATCAGTTCGCCGTTTTCAAAAACGTACAGAGCAAATAACATCAAAAGATTCAAGTGAACGAAATTAAGTTTTGCAACCTCTTGATAATATTATTGAGGTCTCTATTTCTGTTAGTGTATTACAGGTTAGTGACTCGGTTATTCATAATATTTACTATAAATAAACCATAGATTTCACTTTTCTCTATAACTTGCTGAAGCTCTTAGAAAACCCTCTCTAATATTTGATACTACAAAGAATTATTCACTAAATTACCCAGTTTATCACTGAAGATAAAAGCTATCTGTAGTATTGACTAGGTAGCAGCTATTGAATTTTTCAATTAAAGGAGTTACTATGCAAATGATAATTTAAAATACATTGTATTTTATATGATGTAGCTCATATATTTATAAAATATAGTTTGTGTATTTAAAAATATAACTAGTTTTAAAACATATAACACGATTTCAGATACCGTCACAAGAAATAATATCTATTGTTAATTCTAAAACAATAGATAATTGCTTACTTGTCTTTAATATTGAAAAGTGAAGTAGCTACTGATATTATACTGAAAGGTTGCCTAAAGATTTACTTGGATAGCAGAGCAAATTGTGAAATAACTAAATAAAATTCATTTTTATAAAATCAATCTAAAACTCTAATAAACTCAGCCGTATTTGACTTTATAGGAAGATAAATAATAAAATAAAATGTATAAATACTAAATAAGCTTGAAACTTTAAAAAAATAAAAGAAAACTCTTTTAGCTCTTATATGTTTATCTTATATGTTATGGTCCGCTGATCAGTACTCTAAACTAAACACTTCCCAACGATTGAATAATATTATAGAAATAAAAAAAATGTGCAAAGTTCTTAGCTTGAGAGGGGATAAGGGCTATAACTGTTGCACTGAAGGCACAAACTGGTAGATTTGCTGGGTGAGGGAATTCTCACTACCCATCTACATCGGAGTCAACGTAACAGATCGTACAAATCGTGGAATTGCATTGTTAGCAACGATTCAGAGTTATACTTTACTTTGAAGTATCGATGTCCCATCTAATCGCTCTGTACAATCCCTAATCGGAAAGCTTTCTAACTAATCACTTTTCACCCCTTAAAACAAATAACAACCCCTTAATACTCTTCTCTGTGTTTGTTATAGAAATACTAAGAAACGTAACCGCATCGTACAAAAGTCTTATATTTCAAACAAATTCCACTTTAAAACCGATCTGTCATTGTTGCCTTACATCGTATGATTTTCTACTTGAGTGATATATCTTGATGAAGCATAGGAGTGAAATGATAACAAAATTATATTCCTTGTGACCTTGACATAAATATCTTTTAAATGTCAGTTCTTTTTTCAAATAAAAGCTTAGAATGTTTATATAGAGAAGTAGATTTTACATTTCAAAAATAATTTCCTTTGAAGATGATTACTTTGCCATGGAATTGGCCATAACGACATCAACAAAACGTTTTTGTGGTTATGGTTAAGGGATTTTATTTATATAAAGTAAAATATTACACCGCAGTTGATCCAAGTTAATAAACAAGTAGATCTTTCACTTTTAGCTAATTATTAATTTATTAAAAGAAGCAAACTTTATAAATCACAGTAATTTAGAATTAATAGTAATGTAAATGTTTAGATGTAGAGTTCACTACTAATACTAGTTCTACAATACCACGATTTCATTGATCACATTCATTTATAGTAATTTGCTGCAATAAAGGTTTTAGTAGTTAGTTTAATATATGTTTCATATTAACACATTAGCACAGTTTTCTCTCCGAGAATGAAACCTAAATTCATTGTTGATTTATAACAAAAGAATAATATGGTTTTCCCACCCAACAGCTCTCAACAGTTACGTTCATGTAGTATTTCTCTAGTTTTAAAGTTTAAAAACTATTAGTGCTCAACATTTCATAATCCTTACACTAATATTACCCGAATAATTTCTAGTTTGACAATTAGCAATGCGTCTTCCACTTTATTCACTACATCACTTTATTAGCAACGATTAAAAATTGCTCTGAACTTGTTACGGCAGTTTATTTTTACGTTTCGGTCTAATTAACACTGACCTACAGTGTCCACTTCTTTATTGTATCCTAACGTGGGAATAACGCCTGCTTTTATAAAATTGTATCTAACCAACAGAGAGATGCTACAAACTAATTAGGGCGTAATGAACACTGAGAGGTGCAAGTTTATAAAAACAAAGTTCATCGAAATTATTAGTATGTAATAAGTGAAATTATGTGCTCTAGGCAAATACTAGTGCGTACTGATTTAAAAACTTATAGGTTTTCTATATGTGTGTGTGTGTTTCCAATAAGTGTTAGGTGCTAGATAAAATGGTTTAATAAAAAAATTATATTCTATACCATCATGGAGTGTTATAAAAAAAAGATTTATAAATTATACCTATCTTTAAAAAATCTTTAAAAAATATACAAAGGGCGACTGGCAAAAATATGTTATGCTAAATTTGTTATGCTAAAAATGTGTTATGCTAAATTTTTCTACAAATATTTATCGCTTGTCTTTTAATAAATTCTTAATTTTTAAATCTTCATAATTTTTTTTCTTAACAATGAAAAATTTTTTATTCCATTGTAAAGAAATAGAAACATCACGTATGACTTGCTAAAATAATTTCCGTAGGCAAAGTTATGTAGTGTTATGATAAAATTGTCTACAAATTATTACCGTTCGTCTTTAAATAATTCCGTCATAATTTTTTTCTCAACACAGTAATATACTTTATTTTTTTATAAAGAAATAGAAACGTTACACTTGACTTGCTAAATAATTTCCGCAAAAATAATTGTTATTAAGATAAGTCAAAGAGATCGTAAGTCAAAAATAACTCCCTACCAAAGTGGAGATAAGGACGGGCCTTGGCGTATCTTAATTGTGTAGGGCTTAGCAAGAGTCTTTGGTGAATCGTATAACTTAGTATTAATGTCGCTTCGTTGTTATAAATCGAATATTCCTTAACGTGACTTTATCATTGTAGCCGTAGTTGCAAAGGACCGTAATTTTACATTTTAATCGCGCACCTACGTAAGAGAAATTTTCGGTATATCTCGAATTTCTCTTTAGGTTGGTTTCAATGACAAAAATTCACCATAAATTAATCTAAGTTTATATATATATATATATATATATATATATATATATATGTGTGTGTGTGTGTGTGTGTGTGTGTGTGTTTGTGTGTGTGTATATATATATATATATATATATATATATATACGTGTATATGTGTGTGTAATTATTAGGCAAGGGAGACATATGTTTTCTTCTATTTAGGAATATATATCTTCTACTTAGACTATAAGTAAATGTCCTGTATGGCAAATCATTGACACAAAAATGTTGTTTTTTTCATTTTTTCTGCAGTTAAAATAGAATTTATTATTTCTGTATTCTTAAACTTGTCACAATATATTACCTAATAATTGTACTAGATTTCCCATTCTATGAAATTTAAAATAAGGGAATTACAATAATTTTTAAATCTTCTACGTGTCCAATACTGGCCATACAGTTTACAAATTGCAATTAATAATAGTATATTCTTATCTTTAAATTAATAGTCTTGTTTAACCAAATTAATATTAAATACTTTCAATAGACCAAATATTCAATATTTTCAAGACAATTACAATAATATGTAATATTTTCTCCCACAATATTAAAAAAAGAGAACAATTTGAAAATTGAAAAGTATTGTGTCTTAGTTCTTTCAAAACTAAAATAAATAATTTTTCTGATTACTAGCTTGCATTACAAAGAAAATCATATATTCTGTACAGTTTACATAAAACGTTTTCTAATAAATTAAGGAAAGTACAAAATTTTTAAATATTATGGAATTTAAAACGTTCTACATTTTAATAACGTAATTAAAATCATGTCTGGTCGACTCTCCGTTTCTATTTTTTTAAGAGACATTAATAAAAACTTAAAATAATTTCAATAGGCTATCAGGTTTAGCATATATAAACTGTGTTACTGAATGCACTTGTTTAAATTAAAATATTTCAAATAATGAGACACATAATATAATTTATTAGTTATTGTTTCAAGTTTAAAATATTATATATATATATATATATATATATATATATATATATATATATGGAGATGTAGTCATAGAACTATAAAATACTGAGCAAGTTTTGTAATACTGAAAATATCAATCAGCGAGAAGCTTCAATGAGTAAAGAAAAATAAAATACAAATTCTTGTTAATGAAAGTGTTATTTATATATGTATTTTATATATATATATATATATATATATATATATATATATGTGTGTGTGTGTGTGTGTGTGTGTATTCATAGTCCAATAAATACACTTTATTACCATCCCATTTTATAATATTAGTGTGCTAAAACACAATATTAATGCTTAAACATGTTATTCCGATTTAAATTAATATAAAACTCCAATGAAAATGGTTTCTATAAACACTTTGCACTAAAATAGATTACTTAGTTACTGAAAAAGATTTATGAGAATTATAATAATATATAATGAATATTAATTGTTTCCTGTTTTAGGACATGGCGCACCATAAGTATGCGCCACGATGCTCTAATGTAAAAGTCTATTCTTCTACTTCCTTCAAACTTCAACTTTATGGCTAAAACTTATCGTTAGGAAGGGCGAATAAGACTTGGATCAGCGTTTGAATGAATACAATCTATGTATTGATCCAGGTTTGAAAATGCAATGTAATTATATTTTTATTACTAACGCTAACTAAAAATTCCACCAGCTTTTCCTAGAATTTACTGCAAGATATTTTTATTTCACCTTTACTCTCCTACTTTATCTTTTCTATATAAATTTAATAATAGCTATTAAATCAATCAATTACAATATCTTTTGATTCTTTATGTAATGACAATTCTGGAGAATACAAATTAGTTAGATACAACAAAAATGTTATTACTCCATACAACGTTGTAGTCCCTGCAATAATATCATGTCACCCCTGAAAAGCCCTGAGCTTTAATACCGCCACCATGATGTTAAACAAGAAGCTGCCGTAATTAATAAATGATTGATTACAGCCCCACACGAGTAATATGATTCCACCCATTGTTGCAACGAACAATTACTTTGTAGTGAATGAGATTACGCGAACAATGACGTAGTGTGTAGCTGATAGAATTGTTAATTGTAAGGTTTCCGCCAGTTCTAAGGTTCACCTTCTAACTCCAAACCTTTATAAGGTTAGGTTGGGCGTTATGAGAGCGATAGCTTACACATTTTATCAGGATGGAGTTGTTAGTTGTAACACTGCATTCATTTTCTTCTATAGTTTCTTTTAGAATTCAGAGCAAAGATTCAACATATTACTGTTAGAAAGTGACATGCTAGACATTTTTGAAGTGTGATACATTTATATTTATATTAAAATTAAGCATACATTTTCCCGGAACATAGAATAAAAATTTAGTTTGTTCATGTAATAAAAAATATTATTTTAGAGTTTATTAGTGTTCCAATTTCTACGAAACGGGATTTTTCAACAACCTTCAATGTGTTAGTGAGATTTATATATTCTAAAACGGAATAAATGAAAAAGATAGATCTGATTAATTAAACTCCATTTATTCCGAAGGGGTATCGGCCAAAGAAAGTACCATTACTTACAACCAAAAGAAAATGTCCACACATTCAGGAATGGAGTGACTGTAAAACAGCTGAGTTCATTAAAGACATCTTATATTTCTTTTCAAATTCCTTATGTGACATATGACGTATGGTTTGGTACTTCAAAATTTATTTTCATACACGCGCGCGAGCATGCACACACACTCGCATACAACACCACAAATGCGTTTATATATATATATATATATATATATATATATATATATATATATATCAATGATTCCTGATGATGTTGGTACTGTTATCCAACGAAAAGTTTTGAATTGTAAATTCAATTATAATTCTTGTATTTGTATTTTGAATTAGTTCCTTATTAATACACAAGAATACATATAATATAAATTAAACGAATACTTTGGATAAAATGAATAAAATTAATAATAATATCAAATTTACTTATGAAATTGAATCAAATAATAAAATAAATTTTCTACATTTTAAAATAATCAGAAAAAAAGAAATATTTGAATGTATGATATACCGTAAACCAACTTTAACAAACCAAATTATACCAAATAATTCTAACCATCCATATAACCAAAATATGGCTGCTTTATATAAACTATATAGAATACATAAAATCCCCACGAGTAAAATAAATAAAATGAGAGAAAAAAACATAATTAATCTCAATTAATTGCAATAGTAAACTGTTATAAATAGAAAACTCTTGACAAACCTAATTATATTATTTTTAATAAACAACATATTATTTTAATTTACAAAAATCATAATGATACAATATGAACTTCATTTTCATTTATAGGCAATGAAATAAAAAATATCACGAAATTATTTTAAAATACAAATATCAAAATTGCTTACAAAACGAATAATAAAATAATAAACATCATGAATAACAATAATAAAATAAAAATATGCATGAAAAAGGTGGTGGTTAAAAAATTAGAATGCGAAAACTGTAATAAAACTTATATAGTTCAAACCAAGAAAAAATTAAAAGAAAGATATAAAGAACATTTGAATGTTTATATAAATGATGCTTATGATAAATATATAAATCAAATTTTGATAATCATTGTAATAATAATAAGCACCAATTTCCAAATATTGAAAATATAAAACTTATAAAAGAAATTAATAAAGGATTAAGAATGAATATGAATTTAACATATGTTTCATATCTTGCATTATTGTATTAATCATTCCTGATGATGTTGGTACTGTTTATCAACGAAAAGCTTTATATAAAGCTAATATAAATTAATAAATAATTCTTGTATTTGAAAAACATTAGTTATTATTCATATATATATATATATATATATATATATATATATATATATATATATATATATATATATATATTTGAATAACAGTAATTATTGTCCTTCCATCACAAATTATTCTTTATGTTTCTTTTTAAATCTTGGGATAACAAGCAGATAACTTTATGGAATGGAACTTAAAATATTCGACTCTACGCACGTGTTCCTTCATGGTAAGGGTTCAGGCGGTTAGAAATCTTCAACTCATTTAATCCTACATTGTGTGTGTGTGTGTGTGTGTGTGTGTGTGTGTGTGTGTGTGTGTGTGTGTGTGTGTGTGTGTTTGTGTGTGTGTGTGTGTGTGTGTGTGTTGGTGTGTGTTTTATAAACTACATTTACATATATTTTATCTTTAATATCAATATAATTAATTTATCTCCGAAAGGTTTGAAACCCTTGTTATTTTTTACCAACTTGAACGTTATCACTTTTATTGGTCGTCGTATTATTGAGTAGTCTAATTGCAATATTTTTTATAAACGATTTCGTTTTAATTCTGATTACATTCTACTTAGACTAAACGAAAGCTTTTAGGATAACTTAACACAAACATCCCGTCGAAACATAAACACTTGGCGTGTCTGCAGTGTTTGCAAATACTTCACTGGAGCTAGTTGACATTGCACAGGATCAGAGGACGTGGCTATTTGGGTTTGTTTTGCACTCATTAAACAAATCGGATTTAGAACTTTGTTTTTTTTAGCTTTTCAACAAATTGTCAAAATATTTTACATACTTATTTACTAATGTTAATAGGTGTATGAATTGCATAATTTGCACTTCCCTTTTATTCTAATTATATATATATTGTAAAAATTATGAAAGTCATATTTAATGCACCTGATTATATTTTGTCGCAAAACGTAGCTGTATATTAGGCGTTTGCCTTTCTATTTACTGAACAATTTTATATTTTTTCTAACATTACCAGCCATGGCGCATGTTTTAATTTGTGTATCGTTAATTCTTTGGTTTTTAACTTTACGTAGGCTAATGTACTTATTTGGTAAGCTGTATTGTAACACAATGTGGGTGTCCTCATGTAGTATTTTAAACTTGTTTCAATGAAAACGACGAGAGAAGATTTTTTCGATACGTAAAACAAACAGACACATATAAAACACACACATACTGCGACGGTCTAACTACCCAGAGCACGCAGACTCCTCCTCTTGGTCGTTGTTTTCCTCTGGATCAACACTTTCCTGTAGACCGTCGACGCCGGTAAAATTTGAGACAAGCAGATCTGACAAGAGCCAGAACCTGTACCGGTGCTTGCCAAATTCTGCCAGAGAACCAGTCACTGGACTTCGATTTTAAAAACCTATCTTACTGATATTTAACCCTTTAAGTCACTATATCCCGCGGAAAATTTTATTTAAAGGCATTCCACAGCTTAATGACCAAAATGTAGAATTCTTTAGGAAATTTGTTTGGTGAAAAATAAATTTAACTCTTAGTCGTAAGTACGTAAAAACCATCAATTTAAATTTAAATAAAATATTAACTAGTACAGGGGGTTTCCTTCTTATTCAATTTTATATATAAGAAAATGGTTTAATATTCAAAATTTAAATTTAAAATTCTCGAATTATGGAAAACATTTACTAATAATTTTAATATTTACCGTTAGTTTTTTTTAAACCTGTAATATCTTTAATATCTCAATAATCCAACCTTTACCGATTTATCATGAATAAATTATATAACCTCTAAAAATATGCAATATTGAACTGTTTGTTTTAATTACCTTCTTTTTACTTATGTGTGTTTTTATCTTTTATTAATTTTCAATAATTCATATACTTTATTTCAACTTCATAATCGAATCTCCCATTTACGTTCATAAAACTTATTTTAAATTTGTTTAAAAATAACATTTACCTCTAATTCACATTTTAGTAACTTATGTTTAATTAAAAAATATTTTCAAATATTACCTAATTATTTTATCTTTTATTACTACCAACCATAGTTACTCTACCTTTATTTTGGTTAAATTTATTTATTTATTTCAAAATTAAATTTTTGTAATTTTTTATCCTAGTTTTTTTTATTAATGTATCCACTTTCAAATTTGATTTACTAAATTAATTTCTATTAATGTTATCTTGTCATCAAAACATCACACATAAACTAAATATTTTGTAAAATACCACATAAACGTTATATAAAAATTCATGAAATATCAATATTTTTAAAACTAACAGACTTATAAATCTAAACATGGACATATATATTAATTGAGAAATTATTTTTGTATTTTTATAAATTTCAACTTATTTCCTTTAGTAATTACAGTTAAAGCCATTTTGAAAATTAATGTATACTTTTCAAATCTAGCCTTATGCCTCATTGAAATCATTAATAAAGTGTTAATTCAACTACAATTTTCTAGTCATTTTAGAATACTTCCTAATTAATTAAAATTTACTTTGAAAATAAGAAAAATATGAATTTTAAATTTTCATCACTAAATTTATTTTAAAATTTTAAAATCTCAAATAAATTTAATTAATCAAAACTTAAAATCAACCAAAGACAGTGCTATCTTGTTTTGCCAGTCCACTTCCACGCGAATTCTTTCCTTGCAACAACCCTCGGTCATGTGTTTTGGTCCTAGATCCGGTCTGTCCTTGGTCTGGGGGTCGAATGTCCTTCTCGCTCTCTTTCCCCTTGACCCCTAGCTCTCGATCCGCGAATATCCTTTTTGGTTTGGCTACATGATGTCTTCTTTGGCTTAATAGTTTTGTTTTAATTATATCGTTTTTTATAAAATGTTGAAAAAATCTGTTATTTAAAGTTCGTTATCCTCGCTTAATTTTCTCTAAAATATTATAAAGTTTGCTTTGCTAACAATTTATTAACCTTCAATCTTGATTTAACTGTTTTTGATATATATATTTCGGCGTTACAAAACCACTTTATGAAAACTTAATCACAGTTCATTTACGATTAAACCTTTTTTTTATAACTTAGCATTCGTGTAATAATGAGCGTCGAGTACTTTTTAAAATTTGTAAAACCGGAACTTTAAACAACGATGTTATATGTTCCGTTTTACAGCCTATACCACTAAAACCTACTCCATAAAAACCCGAATTCTACATTTCAGCGTCACCACTTGCCTTTAGCCACAAATTTATTACTCACATATTTATCCCTCACAGTTTAACCCGGCAGAGGTCGCGTTACGGTCTTTTCCACCGGGCCTTCACTGTTTTCTTAATAACTCGAACTTCCGATTTTTGCAAGTTTCCACCCCCTCAGTACCTTCAAATAGACTCGTCCGCTGTCGAATGCTGTGTTTGTATTTTCGTTATCACCTACGTGTGTCTTAGTGCAACAGCCTAGATAAAAACGAGTGTGGAAACCACCGTGCGCGACCCCTCGCATGGTCTAAAGTGTGACATAATTTTTAATTTCGCTTTTGTGTTTTTGATCGTTTAGTGTGTTGAGTGTTGTATTTATTGTGTTACTACGCAACATGAATCGAGCAGAGGAAGAAAGATCTGCCAGACTGTTAGTTAGCGTGGAAAGGGAAGAAAGGATTGAAAATCCTGGTAGTGTTCGATGATAACTTTCTCGTGACGTGCATACTGTTGAACTCGTTGAAGAACCGGATTCAGATTATGAACAACCAGATCATGTTGAAGTTCAAGAGGAATCAGAGTAGTCAGGAGACGAAGAAGAATTACACATTTCAACGGAATTCATTGGTACAAAAAGTCGACCTGTAACCTCAAACATTTTTGGGTTTAGAGGGAATTAAAAGTTACTGCCCATAATAAAGTAGTTATTCTCATCTCAACCATGCATAATAATGATGAAATTGATTCCAAAGCTGGAGATAAAAAAAACCCCTACATCCAAACCTTTTACAATTCAACAAAAGGGGGAGTAGACGTTGTTGATTAGTATAAGGCGGGATATTCAGCTGTACTACCAACCTAGGGCATCAATCGGATGAGGAACTGTAAGGAATTTCATTGACATAACCCTCAAGGTGCTTAGATATATTGTATGTAGCTTTTTGTTTAAAATCATAAATTTGTAGGGTTGCATTTCATCACTATAATTGTAATATTATGATAAATGTACTTAAACATTCGACACATTTTGTTTCAAAATTGGTTCTTTTACATTACAGCTATCGTAAACATCCAGTACATTTTCTTATTCAGAAATTAGTTTTCTTTCAGAATATATTATTATACATAATTCTTTGTAAAAGAGTCCTTGTGTTATGACAATTTATCTAAAGTCTTGTATTTCTTTCAAACTTATTTCTTTCAAATTTAAAATTATTTAGTACATTATTGACACAATTACAACTATTAGAACTTAAGTAAATACATTATACTTAATTACGATACTTGTATTTTTAGAATAAAATATTGTTCAGTATTTTTTTTTATTATTATTAATAAAATGACCCGGTCGAATCTACTGTGTACGACCCCTCATGTTTTATTTTTCACGCGACCTCTGCCGGGTTAAAAACAATTCTGAGCCTGACATCGTACCTTCTTCCGTGTTGCTTCCAGATTGCCATAGCCTTGGTTAGCGTCCCGTCTGCTAGCGGCTTTTGATATCCCTTACTCTGCACGTCTTTACAACGGCTGGCATTCCACATTCCTCTCCCTCCTTCTTTATGAACAAATGATCTATTTTCACTTCAATTCCTGTAACTTCATTTTGGTACTATTTACGGATTTTTCATATCTTTAATTTCTCTCTGAATTCTTCCTCTGATCACCGGCTTTTAAACTCGGCTTTTGTCTCTGGAAAATTTCATCGCTTCGAAATTCTATTCGTTTACCAAGTGATGTATGTTATATGTAAGTTTAATTACTCTAATGGGTATAACGGTCGGAAACAAATTTTCCCATCGCATCATTTTGTTCCTTTATTCAGAGAAGATTAATTCCCACATTAAATTTATTCACGTATAATCTAGAGTACTTTTAGTAAATAAATTGTTCGATGGTGTATCATAAAAACAAACATATGTTCATTTTTAAAAACACACACAGTACCATCAGAAAATAGTTATTGAATTTTAATAATCTGTAATGAGCAGTTTTTCATATATTACAAATTTAAACCTAATGGAGTTCTGTGGCTTTCGTCTAAAACTTCACAATTACACTAAAATTGTTCTCTGATATCGTACCACGTTGCAATTATGCTTTGTCTCCTCTTACAAAGGGTGGCTTTGGCATCAGAAAATGCGGCAACAGGTAATAAGTGATTGATCTCTACTTTGAAGGGACGTAATATGATTTCCCACATTGTTACGAGGTATAAAGTTATAGGTTACACGAACAGTTTCATTGTAGTAAATAGGATTACGAGAACAATGCCGTTTTGGGAGTCTTGCTAGTATTAGGGCTTCTGTGAGCTAAAAGGTTCGACTCGACACTGTGGCCTCTATCAACATAAATTAATTATAAATTTCGAAATAATGGGGTATTATTTCCTCATGCCAGCTGAAAGTCTGCTGTATTTCAGTAGAAAATTAACAGAAAAAAAACAAATATACAGCTCGCCACCACGTTAGTGAACTCTAACCCATATATGACGTGAACAAACAATGATATCACCGGTTATAAACAACCATACCAACCCGGTTTCAACCCGGGCACAATGAAAACACAACTCATACACCCCTACCTACATATAACCATACACGACCTTAGTTTCCCTACAATCCTATCGACCCAATCCCAATCGAACACAACTCATACACCCCTACATACATATAACCTATGCGACCTTAGTTTCCCTACAATCCTATTGACCCAATCCCAATCGAACACAACTCATACACCCCTACATACATATAACCATATACGACCTTAGTTTCCCTACAATCCTATCGACCCAATCCCAATCGAACACAACTCATACACCCCTACATACATATAACCTATGCGACCTTAGTTTCCCTACAATCCTATCGACCCAATCCCAATCGAACACAACTCATACACCCCTACATACATATAACCATATACGACCTTAGTTTCCCTACAATCCTATCGTACCAATCCCAATCGAACACAACTCATACACCCCTACATACATATAACCTATGCGACCTTAGTTCCCCTACAATCCTATCGACCCAATCCCAATCGAATACAACTCATGCACCCCTACATACATATAACCATATACGACCTTAGTTTCCCTACAATCCTATCGTACCAATCCCAATCGAACACAACTCATGCACCCTTACATACATACGACCTTAGTTCCCCTACAATCCTATCGTACCAATCCCAATCAAACACAACTCATACACCCCTACATACATATAACCATATACGACCTTAGTTTCCCTACAATCCTATCGACCCAATCCCAATCAATCACATCCCATACACCCCTACATACATATTACCATAAACGACCTTAGTTTCCCTACAATCCTATCAACCCAATCCAAATCGAACACAACTCATACACCCCTACATACATATAACCATATACGACCTTAGTTTCCCTACAATCCTATCGACCCAATCCCAATCAAACACATCCCATACACCCCTACATACATATAACCATAAACGATCTTAGTTTCCCTACAATCCTATCAACCCAATCCAAATCGAACACAACCCATACACCCCTACATACATATAACCATAAACGACCTTAGTTTCCCTACAATCCTATCAACCCAATCCAAATCGAACACAACTCATACACCCCTACATACATATAACCATATACGACCTTAGTTTCCCTACAATCCTATCAACCCAATCCAAATCGAACACAACTCATGCACCCCTACATACATATAACCATATACGACCTTAGTTTCCCTACAATCCTATCAACCCAATCCCAATCGAACACAACTCATGCACCCCTACATACATATAACCATATACGACCTTAGTTTCCCTACAATCCTATCAACCCAATCCCAATCGAACACAACTCATGCACCCCTACATACATATAACCATATACGACCTTAGTTTCCCTACAATCCTATCGTACCAATCCCAATCGAACACAACTCATACACCCCTAAATACATATAACCATAAACGACCTTAGTTTCCCTACAATCCTATCAACCCAATCCAAATCGAACACAACCCATACACCCCTACATACATATAACCATAAACGACCTTAGTTTCCCTACAATCCTATCAACCCAATCCAAATCGAACACAACTCATGCACCCCTACATACATATAACCATATACGACCTTAGTTTCCCTACAATCCTATCGTACCAATCCCAATCGAACACAACTCATGCACCCCTACATACATATAACCATATACGACCTTAGTTCCCCTACAATCCTATCGTACCAATCCCAATCAAACACAACTCATACACCCCTACATACATATAACCATATACGACCTTAGTTTCCCTACAATCCTATCGACCCAATCCCAATCAAACACATCCCATACACCCCTACATACATATAACCATAAACGACCTTAGTTTCCCTACAATCCTATCAACCCAATCCAAATCGAACACAACTCATGCACCCCTACATACATATAACCATATACGACCTTAGTTTCCCTACAATCCTATCGTACCAATCCCAATCGAACACAACTCATGCACCCCTACATACATATAACCATATACGACCTTAGTTCCCCTACAATCCTATCGTACCAATCCCAATCAAACACAACTCATACACCCCTACATACATATAACCATATACGACCTTAGTTTCCCTACAATCCTATCGACCCATTCCCAATCAAACACATCCCATACACCCCTACATACATATAACCATAAACGACCTTAGTTTCCCTACAATCCTATCAACCCAATCCAAATCGAACACAACTTATACACCCCTACATACATATAACCATAAACGACCTTAGTTTCCCTACAATCCTATCGTACCAATCCCAATCGAACACAACTCATGCACCCCTACATACATATAACCATATACGACCTTAGTTTCCCTACAATCCTATCAACCCAATCCAAATCGAACACAACTCATGCACCCCTACATACATATAACCATATACGACCTTAGTTTCCCTACAATCCTATCGTACCAATCCCAATCGAACACAACTCATGCACCCCTACATACATATAACCATAAACGACCTTAGTTTCCCTACAATCCTATCAACCCAATCCAAATCGAACACAACTCATGCACCCCTACATACATATAACCATATACGACCTTAGTTTCCCTACAATCCTATCGTACCAATCCCAATCGAACACAACTCATGCACCCCTACATACATATAACCATATACGACCTTAGTTCCCCTACAATCCTATCGCACCAATCCCAATCAAACACAACTCATACACCCCTACATACATATAACCATATACGACCTTAGTTTCCCTACAATCCTACCGACCCAATCCCAATCAAACACATCCCATACACCCCTACATACATATAACCATAAACGACCTTAGTTTCCCTACAATCCTATCAACCCAATCCAAATCGAACACAACTCATGCACCCCTACATACATATAACCATAAACGACCTTAGTTTCCCTACAATCCTATCAACCCAATCCAAATCGAACACAACTCATGCACCCCTACATACATATAACCATACACGACCTTAGTTTCCCTACAATCCTATCAACCCAATCCAAATCGAACACAACTCATACACCCCTACATACGTATAACCATACACGACCTTAGTTTCCCTACAATCCTATCAACCCAATCCAAATCGAACACAACTCATACACCCCTACATACATATAACCATATACGACCTCAGTTTCCCTACAATCCTATCGACCCAATCCCAATCAAACACATCCCATACACCCCTACATACATATAACCATAAACGACCTTAGTTTCCCTACAATCCTATCAACCCAATCCAAATCGAACACAGCTCATGCAAACCTACATATATATAACCATAAACTACCTTAGTTTCCCTACAATCCTATCAACCCAATCCAAATCGAACACAACTCATGCACCCCTACATACATATAACCATATACGACCTTAGTTTCCCTACAATCCTATCAACCCAATCCAAATCAAACACATCCCATACACCCCTACATACATATAACCATAAACGACCTTAGTTTCCCTACAATCCTATCAACCCAATCCAAATCAAACACAACCCATACACCCCTACATACATATAACCATAAACGACCTTAGTTTCCCTACAATCCTATCAACCCAATCCAAATCAAACACAACCCATACACCCCTACATACATATAACCATACATGACCTTAGTTTCCCTACAATCCTATCGACCCAATCCCAATCAAACACATCCCATACACCCCTACATACATATAACCATAAACGACCTTAGTTTCCCTACAATCCTATCAACCCAATCCAAATCGATCACAACTCATACACCCCTACATACATATAACCATATACGACCTTAGTTTCCCTACAATCCTATCAACCCAATCCAAATCGAACACAACTCATGCACCCCTACATACATATAACCATACACGACCTTAGTTTCCCTACAATCCTACCAACCCAATCCAAATCGAACACAACTCATGCACCCCTACATACATATAACCATACACGACCTTAGTTTCCCTACAATCCTATCAACCCAATCCAAATCGAACACAACTCATACACCCCTACATACATATAACCATATACGACCTTAGTTTCCCTACAATCCTATCAACCCAATCCAAATCGAACACAACTCATACACCCCTACATACATATAACCATATACGACCTTAGTTTCCCTACAATCCTATCGACCCAATCCCAATCAAACACATCCCATACACCCCTACATACATATAACCATAAACGACCTTAGTTTCCCTACAATCCTATCAACCCAATCCGAATCGAACACAGCTCATGCACCCCTACATACATATAACCATAAACGACTTTAGTTTCCCTACAATCCTATCAACCCAATCCAAATCGAACACAACTCATGCACCCCTACATACATATAACCATATACGACCTTAGTTTCCCTACAATCCTATCAACCCAATCCAAATCAAACACAACCCATACACCCCTACATACATATAACCATAAACGACCTTAGTTTCCCTACAATCCTATCAACCCAATCCAAATCAAACACAACCCATACACCCCTACATACATATAACCATACACGACCTTATTTTCCCTACAATCCTATCTACCCAATCCCAATCAAACACATCCCATACACCCCTACATACATATAACCTAAAACGACCTTAGTTTCCCTACAATCCTATCAACCCAATCCAAATCGAACACAACTCAAACACCCCTACATACATATAACCATATACGACCTTAGTTTCCCTACAATCCTATCAACCCAATCCAAATCGAACACAACTCATGCACCCCTACATACATATAACCATACACGACCTTAGTTTCCCTACAATCCTACCAACCCAATCCAAATCGAACACAACTCATGCACCCCTACATACATATAACCATACACGACCTTAGTTTCCCTACAATCCTATCAACCCAATCCAAATCGAACACAACTCATGCACCCCTACATACATATAACCATATACGACCTTAGTTTCCCTACAATCCTATCAACCCAATCCAAATCGAACACAACTCATGCACCCCTACATACATATAACCATACACGACCTTAGTTTCCCTACAATCCTACCAACCCAATCCAAATCGAACACAACTCATGCACCCCTACATACATATAACCATACACGACCTTAGTTTCCCTACAATCCTATCAACCCAATCCAAATCGAACACAACTCATGCACCCCTACATACATATAACCATATACGACCTTAGTTTCCCTACAATCCTATCAACCCAATCCAAATCGAACACAACTCATACACCCCTACATACATATAACCATATACGACCTTAGTTTCCCTACAATCCTATCAACCCAATCCAAATCGAACACAACTCATACACCCCTACATACATATAACCATATACGACCTTAGTTTCCCTACAATCCTATCGACCCAATCCCAATCAAACACATCCCATACACCCCTACATACATATAACCATAAACGACCTTAGTTTCCCTACAATCCTATCAACCCAATCCAAATCGAACACAGCTCATGCACCCCTACATACATATAACCATAAACGACTTTAGTTTCCCTACAATCCTATCAACCCAATCCAAATCGAACACAACTCATGCACCCCTACATACATATAACCATATACGACCTTAGTTTCCCTACAATCCTATCAACCCAATCCAAATCAAACACAACCCATACACCCCTACATACATATAACCATAAACGACCTTAGTTTCCCTACAATCCTATCAACCCAATCCAAATCAAACACAACCCATACACCCCTACATACATATAACCATACACGACCTTATTTTCCCTACAATCCTATCTACCCAATCCCAATCAAACACATCCCATACACCCCTACATACATATAACCATAAACGACCTTAGTTTCCCTACAATCCTATCAACCCAATCCAAGTCGAACACAACTCAAACACCCCTACATACATATAACCATATACGACCTTAGTTTCCCTACAATCCTATCAACCCAATCCAAATCGAACACAACTCATACACCCCTACATACATATAACCTATGCGACCTTAGTTCCCCTACAATCCTATCGACCCAATCCCAATCGAATACAACTCATGCACCCCTACATACATATAACCATATACGACCTTAGTTTCCCTACAATCCTATCGTACCAATCCCAATCGAACACAACTCATGCACCCCTACATACATACGACCTTAGTTCCCCTACAATCCTATCGTACCAATCCCAATCAAACACAACTCATACACCCCTACATACATATAACCATATACGACCTTAGTTTCCCTACAATCCTATCGACCCAATCCCAATCAATCACATCCCATACACCCCTACATACATATTACCATAAACGACCTTAGTTTCCCTACAATCCTATCAACCCAATCCAAATCGAACACAACTCATACACCCCTACATACATATAACCATATACGACCTTAGTTTCCCTACAATCCTATCGACCCAATCCCAATCAAACACATCCCATACACCCCTACATACATATAACCATAAACGATCTTAGTTTCCCTACAATCCTATCAACCCAATCCAAATCGAACACAACCCATACACCCCTACATACATATAACCATAAACGACCTTAGTTTCCCTACAATCCTATCAACCCAATCCAAATCGAACACAACTCATACACCCCTACATACATATAACCATATACGACCTTAGTTTCCCTACAATCCTATCAACCCAATCCAAATCGAACACAACTCATGCACCCCTACATACATATAACCATATACGACCTTAGTTTCCCTACAATCCTATCAACCCAATCCCAATCGAACACAACTCATGCACCCCTACATACATATAACCATATACGACCTTAGTTTCCCTACAATCCTATCAACCCAATCCCAATCGAACACAACTCATGCACCCCTACATACATATAACCATATACGACCTTAGTTTCCCTACAATCCTATCGTACCAATCCCAATCGAACACAACTCATACACCCCTAAATACATATAACCATAAACGACCTTAGTTTCCCTACAATCCTATCAACCCAATCCAAATCGAACACAACCCATACACCCCTACATACATATAACCATAAACGACCTTAGTTTCCCTACAATCCTATCAACCCAATCCAAATCGAACACAACTCATGCACCCCTACATACATATAACCATATACGACCTTAGTTTCCCTACAATCCTATCGTACCAATCCCAATCGAACACAACTCATGCACCCCTACATACATATAACCATATACGACCTTAGTTCCCCTACAATCCTATCGTACCAATCCCAATCAAACACAACTCATACACCCCTACATACATATAACCATATACGACCTTAGTTTCCCTACAATCCTATCGACCCAATCCCAATCAAACACATCCCATACACCCCTACATACATATAACCATAAACGACCTTAGTTTCCCTACAATCCTATCAACCCAATCCAAATCGAACACAACTCATGCACCCCTACATACATATAACCATATACGACCTTAGTTTCCCTACAATCCTATCGTACCAATCCCAATCGAACACAACTCATGCACCCCTACATACATATAACCATATACGACCTTAGTTCCCCTACAATCCTATCGTACCAATCCCAATCAAACACAACTCATACACCCCTACATACATATAACCATATACGACCTTAGTTTCCCTACAATCCTATCGACCCATTCCCAATCAAACACATCCCATACACCCCTACATACATATAACCATAAACGACCTTAGTTTCCCTACAATCCTATCAACCCAATCCAAATCGAACACAACTTATACACCCCTACATACATATAACCATAAACGACCTTAGTTTCCCTACAATCCTATCGTACCAATCCCAATCGAACACAACTCATGCACCCCTACATACATATAACCATATACGACCTTAGTTTCCCTACAATCCTATCAACCCAATCCAAATCGAACACAACTCATGCACCCCTACATACATATAACCATATACGACCTTAGTTTCCCTACAATCCTATCGTACCAATCCCAATCGAACACAACTCATGCACCCCTACATACATATAACCATAAACGACCTTAGTTTCCCTACAATCCTATCAACCCAATCCAAATCGAACACAACTCATGCACCCCTACATACATATAACCATATACGACCTTAGTTTCCCTACAATCCTATCGTACCAATCCCAATCGAACACAACTCATGCACCCCTACATACATATAACCATATACGACCTTAGTTCCCCTACAATCCTATCGCACCAATCCCAATCAAACACAACTCATACACCCCTACATACATATAACCATATACGACCTTAGTTTCCCTACAATCCTACCGACCCAATCCCAATCAAACACATCCCATACACCCCTACATACATATAACCATAAACGACCTTAGTTTCCCTACAATCCTATCAACCCAATCCAAATCGAACACAACTCATGCACCCCTACATACATATAACCATAAACGACCTTAGTTTCCCTACAATCCTATCAACCCAATCCAAATCGTACACAACTCATGCACCCCTACATACATATAACCATACACGACCTTAGTTTCCCTACAATCCTATCAACCCAATCCAAATCGAACACAACTCATACACCCCTACATACGTATAACCATACACGACCTTAGTTTCCCTACAATCCTATCAACCCAATCCAAATCGAACACAACTCATACACCCCTACATACATATAACCATATACGACCTCAGTTTCCCTACAATCCTATCGACCCAATCCCAATCAAACACATCCCATACACCCCTACATACATATAACCATAAACGACCTTAGTTTCCCTACAATCCTATCAACCCAATCCAAATCGAACACAGCTCATGCACCCCTACATATATATAACCATAAACTACCTTAGTTTCCCTACAATCCTATCAACCCAATCCAAATCGAACACAACTCATGCACCCCTACATACATATAACCATATACGACCTTAGTTTCCCTACAATCCTATCAACCCAATCCAAATCAAACACATCCCATACACCCCTACATACATATAACCATAAACGACCTTAGTTTCCCTACAATCCTATCAAACCAATCCAAATCAAACACAACCCATACACCCCTACATACATATAACCATAAACGACCTTAGTTTCCCTACAATCCTATCAACCCAATCCAAATCAAACACAACCCATACACCCCTACATACATATAACCATACATGACCTTAGTTTCCCTACAATCCTATCGACCCAATCCCAATCAAACACATCCCATACACCCCTACATACATATAACCATAAACGACCTTAGTTTCCCTACAATCCTATCAACCCAATCCAAATCGAACACAACTCATACACCCCTACATACATATAACCATATACGACCTTAGTTTCCCTACAATCCTATCAACCCAATCCAAATCGAACACAACTCATGCACCCCTACATACATATAACCATACACGACCTTAGTTTCCCTACAATCCTACCAACCCAATCCAAATCGAACACAACTCATGCACCCCTACATACATATAACCATACACGACCTTAGTTTCCCTACAATCCTATCAACCCAATCCAAATCGAACACAACTCATACACCCCTACATACATATAACCATATACGACCTTAGTTTCCCTACAATCCTATCAACCCAATCCAAATCGAACACAACTCATACACCCCTACATACATATAACCATATACGACCTTAGTTTCCCTACAATCCTATCGACCCAATCCCAATCAAACACATCCCATACACCCCTACATACATATAACCATAAACGACCTTAGTTTCCCTACAATCCTATCAACCCAATCCGAATCGAACACAGCTCATGCACCCCTACATACATATAACCATAAACGACTTTAGTTTCCCTACAATCCTATCAACCCAATCCAAATCGAACACAACTCATGCACCCCTACATACATATAACCATATACGACCTTAGTTTCCCTACAATCCTATCAACCCAATCCAAATCAAACACAACCCATACACCCCTACATACATATAACCATAAACGACCTTAGTTTCCCTACAATCCTATCAACCCAATCCAAATCAAACACAACCCATACACCCCTACATACATATAACCATACACGACCTTATTTTCCCTACAATCCTATCTACCCAATCCCAATCAAACACATCCCATACACCCCTACATACATATAACCTAAAACGACCTTAGTTTCCCTACAATCCTATCAACCCAATCCAAATCGAACACAACTCAAACACCCCTACATACATATAACCATATACGACCTTAGTTTCCCTACAATCCTATCAACCCAATCCAAATCGAACACAACTCATGCACCCCTACATACATATAACCATACACGACCTTAGTTTCCCTACAATCCTACCAACCCAATCCAAATCGAACACAACTCATGCACCCCTACATACATATAACCATACACGACCTTAGTTTCCCTACAATCCTATCAACCCAATCCAAATCGAACACAACTCATGCACCCCTACATACATATAACCATATACGACCTTAGTTTCCCTACAATCCTATCAACCCAATCCAAATCGAACACAACTCATGCACCCCTACATACATATAACCATACACGACCTTAGTTTCCCTACAATCCTACCAACCCAATCCAAATCGAACACAACTCATGCACCCCTACATACATATAACCATACACGACCTTAGTTTCCCTACAATCCTATCAACCCAATCCAAATCGAACACAACTCATGCACCCCTACATACATATAACCATATACGACCTTAGTTTCCCTACAATCCTATCAACCCAATCCAAATCGAACACAACTCATACACCCCTACATACATATAACCATATACGACCTTAGTTTCCCTACAATCCTATCAACCCAATCCAAATCGAACACAACTCATACACCCCTACATACATATAACCATATACGACCTTAGTTTCCCTACAATCCTATCGACCCAATCCCAATCAAACACATCCCATACACCCCTACATACATATAACCATAAACGACCTTAGTTTCCCTACAATCCTATCAACCCAATCCAAATCGAACACAGCTCATGCACCCCTACATACATATAACCATAAACGACTTTAGTTTCCCTACAATCCTATCAACCCAATCCAAATCGAACACAACTCATGCACCCCTACATACATATAACCATATACGACCTTAGTTTCCCTACAATCCTATCAACCCAATCCAAATCAAACACAACCCATACACCCCTACATACATATAACCATAAACGACCTTAGTTTCCCTACAATCCTATCAACCCAATCCAAATCAAACACAACCCATACACCCCTACATACATATAACCATACACGACCTTATTTTCCCTACAATCCTATCTACCCAATCCCAATCAAACACATCCCATACACCCCTACATACATATAACCATAAACGACCTTAGTTTCCCTACAATCCTATCAACCCAATCCAAGTCGAACACAACTCAAACACCCCTACATACATATAACCATATACGACCTTAGTTTCCCTACAATCCTATCAACCCAATCCAAATCGAACACAACTCATGCACCCCTACATACATATAACCATACACGACCTTAGTTTCCCTACAATCCTACCAACCCAATCCAAATCGAACACAACTCATGCACCCCTACATACATATAACCATACACGACCTTAGTTTCCCTACAATCCTATCAACCCAATCCAAATCGAACACAACTCATGCACCCCTACATACATATAACCATATACGACCTTAGTTTCCCTACAATCCTATCAACCCAATCCAACTCGAACACAACTCATGCACCCCTACATACATATAACCATACACGACCTTAGTTTCCCTACAATCCTACCAACCCAATCCAAATCGAACACAACTCATGCACCCCTACATACATATAACCATACACGACCTTAGTTTCCCTACAATCCTATCAACCCAATCCCAATCAAACACATCCCATACACCCCTACATACATATAACCATATACGACCTTAGTTTCCCTACAATCCTATCAACCCAATCCAAATCGAACCCAACTCATGCACCCCTACATACATATAACCATATACGACCTTAGTTTCCCTACAATCCTATCAACCCAATCCAAATCGAACACAACTCATGCACCCCTACATACATATAACCATATACGACCTTAGTTTCCCTACAATCCTATCAACCCAATCCAAATCGAACACAACTCATGCACCCCTACATACATATAACCATATACGACCTTAGTTTCCCTACAATCCTATCAACCCAATCCAAATCGAACACAACTCATGCACCCCTACATACATATAACCATATACGACCTTAGTTTCCCTACAATCCTATCAACCCAATCCAAATCGAACACAACTCATGCACCCCTACATACATATAACCATATACGACCTTAGTTTCCCTACAATCCTATCAACCCAATCCAAATCGAACACAACTCATGCACCCCTACATACATATAACCATACACGACCTTAGTTTCCCTACAATCCTACCAACCCAATCCAAATCGAACACAATCCATACACCCCTACATACATATAACCATATACGACCTTAGTTTCCCTACAATCCTATCAACCCAATCCAAATCGAACACAATCCATACACCCCTACATACATATAACCATACACGACCTTAGTTTCCCTACAATCCTATCAACCCAATCCAAATCGAACACAACTCATGCACCCCTACATACATATAACCATACACGACCTTAGTTTCCCTACAATCCTATCAACCCAATCCAAATCGAACACAATCCATACACCCCTACATACATATAACCATACACGACCTTAGTTTCCCTACAATCCTATCAACCCAATCCAAATCGAACACAACTCATGCACCCCTACATACATATAACCATACACGACCTTAGTTTCCCTACAATCCTACCAACCCAATCCAAATCGAACACAATCCATACACCCCTACATACATATAACCATATACGACCTTAGTTTCCCTACAATCCTATCAACCCAATCCAAATCGAACACAATCCATACACCCCTACATACATATAACCATACACGACCTTAGTTTCCCTACAATCCTATCAACCCAATCCAAATCGAACACAACTCATGCACCCCTACATACATATAACCATACACGACCTTAGTTTCCCTACAATCCTATCAACCCAATCCAAACCGAACACAACTCATGCACAAATACTAAAAAATGCATAAAAAACCAAGACACAACAGGTAGATATCCCATGCACAAGCCGAACCCGATCAAAACACAAGCCATACACAGCACATACTCGACTCATTCACAAGCATAAACACCACACACAACTCTAACGCTA
The DNA here is from genome assembly GCA_036971475.1 of Prosapia bicincta. Classification (NCBI taxonomy): domain Eukaryota; kingdom Metazoa; phylum Arthropoda; class Insecta; order Hemiptera; family Cercopidae; genus Prosapia; species Prosapia bicincta. The sequence goes on from JBAIZL010000004.1 coordinate 112,040,161, forward strand.
TACATTCAGAATATGAACACAACGTGTATACACTTATTTACCACACACCCACATCCTATACACAATACGCACCCAAGCCATACACGAGTCATATATTCAACCTTTGCACATACTTCATACAACCGAATAGGAAGTATATGAACCATAAATCGGAGAAGAAATAATAATGTAAATTTCGCTAACTTGTAAATATATAAGGCCCAAAATTTCTATACTAATATCATCCTTTTATATTTAATTGAAAATTATACAATTATTTACAAAATAAAATATTATTAAAAGAAATGTATTTGTTTCAGGGAACCTTCCTTTCACTTTGTACGTGGGTCAAATTACACTTTAGGTTTGCAATCTTATTACTAATTCTATGCAATCGAAAGGCGTGTAATAATAAAGGACAGGGTAGGTCTATAAAATCTTCATTAAATTGTTTGCAGTGGTTTTACAGGTTTTTTAAAACACCTTTTGATTTACTTTTATGTTTTATTTATCTTTAAAAGCCCACAAAGATATTCTCATTATACTTTACGGCCGAGCAAACAGTAAACAGGTATATTCACACAAATAGATGAGAACTTTAGAATCGTTTACCAGAAATTGTTATTTTTTACTTATATTTATGTTTGAAAATTGTGATTTACAAAAAACGAGCAATTTCTCACAGCTAATGAAGTAGTATAGGTTAAAAACTCTTCTAAAATTAAATAATGTTTTTGTTAACATTATTTATATTATTATTGACCTTTTTGTTTTTACACTATACTTTTTATATGCCATTACATTTTGCATCCAGGTTCCTTTACCCCTTATATATTCCTATTTTTACTCCTTATGTCTTGACACTGTACTTAAATATTATATTAAAAATCTGCATTAATTTTCTGTAACAAATATTTATTTATAAATTTTCTATAGGCTACGATTGTTAAACTAACAAACTTCTTATAAGAAAAAAAATGTAACAAATTGAGTTAACGTACTTTTTAAACTATCTTTCTACCTGTAACAAAAATTATATGGTTTCTTGTATTACGTATAGGGTCATGTGTATTTATGGAACACATATTTTCATTGAGTAAATATTTTTGAAGATAACGCATTCAGTTCAAACATTATTATATAACGCTTTTCATATTATTTCACCTCCGTATAACAGTTTCATGGTGAAATCACGTTGCAAAATATATAAGAAGGGAGCCGGGCACCTAATGCCCTTGCCAATATCCAAGCTCGTCGTGCTTCATAGAATAACGCTGGACATTATACTGGCAAGGCCCTTCACGTTTATGGTAGGCACATTACGTCGTTAAAATTCCCGTCTATTATCGTGACAGGGTGTTAACGTACGGGGGGATGGGGCGCAGTAGGAACTGTAAATCATACTGGATTTAATCCTTTGTCTGAATGTTATTGATAAATACTCTTAGGAGTGTTGATTCATTGCAATTATTACTTATTATTTAAAGTGATTTCCTTTAAAAAAACAGTGTTGTAATCCTGTGTTATCTCTACTGGGTTACTAGATAAAGTTAGATCTATTTTTGCAGTTTTCCCGTCTTGTGATAATTTTTAATACAGGGTGAGGTAAGAAAGACGGATGTTTTCTAGACAAACAATACATCTTTATCTGTGAATAAAAAAAATATTTACAGAATAATACTAAATAATTATATTGCCATTATAGAAAACTAATGCTTGTAAACAACATCTGCCAGGAAAATTATACGTTCAGGAATTCGTTAATTAGCTTAATAAAAACTGTAAAAATTCAGCATTCCACAAGAATGTGGGAATTGAAGCTCTATGCGATGTTTTTGGAAGGGGGTCAAGAGGATGGTTATCAAGCATTTCTTAAATCGTCAAATTACATAAATATTGTTACATTTTATCCTAACAAATTATTTTTTAGAAAATTTGATTATTTATCAGTGTGACTAACTTTTTATCACTTTAAACACAGAGTATTTTGGTTATATAATTTTCATTTTATTGTACCCTGGAAAATATGTTTAATATTACATTAATATAAGTTTCAATTATTATATTACCTACCATAAATATGTTTATTTTTCTAAAGTCTTTCAGAGTGTAATACACTCGTACTTTTTTTAAAAAACAAACCTAACAACTATTATTAATAATAATTAATAAAAAAAAAAAAAATTTATAGTAGATTGTTCTTACATAAAAATGTAACTTTATAAGAACTTGTAAATACATTGTCAGGTAAAAATAAACAAAATTGTTCTATTTTTAAAAATAAAACTCATTTTACTAGGAACAAAAGTAGGTTGCACGATCGATTTAAATATTAGCACAAATGTTTAAATGCACCCTAATCTTAAACTTTTATCGCGTGAGCTAAGTACATCTAATTTTATATGTGTCATCTTTTATTTGAGATATATTTAAAAACACTCAAATTTAGGTTACAGCTTATACAATATTTCAAATTAGCGAAACAATAGGGGTTGTACTGCAATTTATTTTAAATATAGTAGTTGTTTCCCTAATGTATATACTGTTAAAATACAATACTTGTTGTACCATTATTTAAATGAGAAAAAATGTATGTTTTTAATATAAATTAGGTAAAGAGAAAATATAATAAAAACAAGCTAATACCACTCATTTTAACAACTATTTGACTTTAAATCTCGCTTTTAGGAATAAAATTAATAAACCGAGCAGTAAATTCATCACAGACAATTGCAGTCACTAAACACAGCACACGACAAACCTCTGCTTTTGATTTTAACCAATATTTAATATAATATTGAGCTAAACATCATGGGGTGAATAATACAAAGCTCCACCACAGTCATGTTCTAATTAAAATGCAAATATATGTCGAAGGACAGGACACTTCAATCATATTGATTGCCTGCAACAAGGCCATAGAGGATTACTAAATACGGATGAGATTTACTATTTACGAGATTTGACAAACTAATCCATAAAATAGAGGAATTATATGTCCTGCATATGACTTCTACATTTATGCGCCAATTTATGAATATTATTTTATTTACTTTTACTTTTTTTAATGAAACTGTGTAGTTCAAACTGGTCTAGTAATCAATCTGTTTGAATATACTGTTTAACGGATAATTTATTTCAATAATACATCTATGTAAATTTTCAATAACCTATTGGAACAAATACCACCTATTTAAATTACTATTTCTTTTTACTTTTATTTATAAAAAAATCCTAATTCTTTATTAAATCTATTCGTATGCCCTGTACAAATGCATACCTATATTTATTAATTTATTTAACACAATTTTTTGTCATTTAAAACGGTAATTAATTAAAATAAATGACTTCCTGTGCACACCGGTTGTATAGACGTTCTATTGCTTGATTATGTTTCTTTACAAACCGGATTAGTTGCTCTACGTAGTTATGTTTAGACTAAAAAGTGTGTAAGGGAAATTCACCATCTCGGTGGTTTCAGTCTAGTACTATTATTGTAACGCTATATAATTTTAGAAAATTTGAAATAAAAATAAAATTCCTTTTTATTTTTTTTTTCTTTAATTGGAGCGTGTTATTAATTTTGTATTAAATCTAAAGCTCACTTATTTTTAGTCTTATTTATTAGTCAAATATTTTAATCCAAACACTTTCCTGATATCAATGATTTTCTCATTAGTATTGTTTAATCTATGCTTGTCTAAGGAAAATGACAAAACAGTTTCAGACCGGCATTTAAATAATAAACCCAAACGTGTAAAAAACACAATATTACCATAATACCTTAAATGTTTGTTATTTTAAAATTAGAAAGAGAATAAAAATTAATTTTACTGTTAAATCAATGAGACTAAATAAAAGTGTAAACGCTGTGTATATATGCCAGTTTTAAAAGGACTCTCTCTCTCTCTCTCTCTCTCTCTCTCTCTCTCTCTCTCTCTCTCTCACTCTCTCTCTGTCTCTTTCTCTCTAATTCTGTTTCTGTACCTCTTAATCAAATATAAATGTATTTCTGTTCCCTTACTTTATTCATAAGTAAATGTATCTTCCATTTCTACTCATAAGGAAGGAGTATAATGTAATTTTTGGGAAGTTTGGATGTTATTAAACATTTTGTTTTTATTGTTCAATTGTTTTTACATTTAAATATTGTTTAATGTTAATCAAAGGATCCTTCACTGTATCCTTAAGTTAGGGTTAACTAACTATATTATTCTCTTTAAAAAAAATTAATAATTAATTTTAGCTTATAGTTTTAATAAACTAGATTCTAAATATTATGAGATAGATACACAAATTTTATAACACGCCCCACAAATGGATAGGTAGGAATAAATAATATTTTTGTTTTTATTTAGTGTCATTCAGTTTTCATAATGTTACAGTTTCAACAGATTTTCGCGGCCAGTTTTTCTATATGAGGCAAAGTGAATCTTCCTAAACAGAACCGTAATTGATTTAAATGTTAACAAATTTAGGTTTAAATACGTCAAGAGTGACGTAGAGAGACTTGACAATAAAGATAAGTCCCTTACTGGAGTTGTCGACGGGTCGTCGACTTTTGTAACGAAGACAATTAGAGTTCATGTCACAGCACATGACAGCAATGCCAGCAACGTGATAACGTATTCTCCCTTTATCAGTGACCCAAGGCTTTCCCTCGCTGTTATTATTGCTCCAAACATAACAATCGAAACCCATTATGGGTAAATATTCAACACGAGGAAGAGATAGAATGCTATTTAGCGTTTGGTAGAACAATATTTTGCCTTTACATTTTTAAATATATATATTTATTGTTTTCCTCTACTACAGATTACACCGTTATATAATATTTTAATTCTTTAGTGAAGTTCATCATAGCAGAATAAGAATTTATTAAAAGTTGTATTAGATAGGTAAATCTTTAATTGTTTTAGCAGAAATTATTAATGTTTTTCATTGAATAAATGTAAAAACGGTTGAATATTGAGTCAGGTCTATTTAATAAGCGCAACGTTTCGGCAACTATTTTGTTGCCCTTTTCAAGCCTGTTGTTCTATGAAAAGCTAAGTCTTTATATTTAGAGTTCAAATAATTATTGTGAGGAGCCAGAACAGCAAACCCCTACACTTCACCAACAACAGTATATAGCTCCAAGAATGTTTTTGGTAAAGTATATAGGTTTGCTGTTCTGGCCCCTCACATTAATTATTTGAACTCTAAATATAAAGACTTAGTTTTTCATAGCACAACAGGCTTGAAAAGGTCAACAAAATAGTTGCTGAAACGTTGCACTTATTAAATAAACGTGTCTCGATTTTCAACCGTTTTAACATTTATTCAATTGTAATCTCAAGTGCTCAAATAAACATGAATTGTAATTTGCTCAATATTTATCGTACTATAATTCGGTTCAATTTGTTGTTTTGTTCAATAATAACGCGTTTTCTATTTTATTTACTCCCAAGTTTACTTCTCCACGATAGAATTGTTACGTATTTAAAACTAATATAGACTCATTTCCTTAATTTAAAACCCGCCGCCAAAGTCAGACAAAGCTCACCCTTGATAAGATTGGTTCTGCTGTTTGAACCGGCAGAGCACGTTAGACCTTTCGGGAGTGTAGACAGATACCCCTACGTTCTAGTATACTATTATACTTTTCAATCTCCGTACCTTAGGTACTAGAATACGTGAATGTAACTATTTTATTAATGTTTATATCGAATGTGATCAGTGCGTGGAATACGAACAAGTTTTCTGGCCAGAAATCGCTTATTTATACGCGAGTGTGATACGTGTGTATTCCACGGTGCACGTAAGTACAAACTATTAGTTTATATAATTATAATAATTATTGGTCCTCCGAAACTATTGTTACCAAACAAATTTGGTCCAGCCGGGCCGGATCTTGAGCCTTAAGACCTATATAAAAAATAAAATAAAATACAATTCATTAAATGTGTTCATTCTACAATTTCTACAAGTTTTTTCAAACTTTGTCTGTGCATGCAAACAGTGGAAAACTAGTTTCATGTGGCAGTATATGAAACAGCTGATCCTCTCTCATCTTTGTTTGGCTTTGGCGTGCATTAATATGTTGGTTTAAATTAATTGTAAAAGTTTATGAAAAGTGATTTCAGTTGTTTATAGAAGGTTATCTCATTGAGCCTACGTCGATTTGTTGTTTACTTAGGCTTATTTATCTCTCCGTTAAACATATACGCTCGTAGGCCTAATCTCTTTAAAACATTTTGTAATTTAAAAATTAAAGCAATTATCTCATCTTCTACTATAAAACCACCATTTAATCATGGCAAAATCTTTGGCAGTTATTAAATCAAAGAAAGACAATATATTTAGTCAAATTCAAGAGATTTTTGATCTAACAAAAAAAACATCTGATAAGTCAATCCTGCAAAAATTGTTGGTGCGCGCTAAATCTATAAATAGGCTTCGTGAAGAATTTTCTGATATTTTAGACATTTATCATGAACTAGAAATACAGGCTAACCCGAATTTTCAACCCAACTACGCTCCTCTTAACAGCATCAACGAGTTAGTCGATTATGTTAATTCTACCGTATATTCGATAGAAAGTAAGATGTCATCAACAAGGCCTAAATGTGAAATAGTTACTCCTCAGTTACATATACGACTGCCTAAGCTTGAACTCAAGCATTTCGATGGCGAATTTCTCGAATGGATGTCATTCATTAATATATTTAACGCTAGCATTCATGAAAATGCATCGTTATCGGCAGTTTCTAAACTTCAATATTTATTGAGCGTTATCTCAGGAGAACCTCTAAATTTAATTAAATCTCTCCCTATTTCTGACGCTAACTATAAAGTGGCCTATGACTTATTAAAAGAAAGATATCACTCGCCGAGGCGGTTAGTTACTTTACACCTTAATCAAATTTTAGATTTGCCCTCTGTAAACAACACGCATAAACAAATGAGAAATTTTGTAAATTTATACTCAGAAAATATACAAGCTCTTAAAGGTCTTGACATCGATATCACTAGTAAAAATCGTTTGTTATCTGCTATGCTTTTACGGAAAATGGATAGTGAACTTAGGAACCGTTTTGAAAACTTCCGTTCATCAAGTGTTACTCAAGAGAGAGTTGACTCCACTACAATACCTGATGCAGCGGAAATTATTAAGTTTTTAAGTAAAGAATGTAATGAAGTTGAAGATGCCAATCTTCATTCTCCTATCACCTCGAAACCCTCCTCGTCTGGATCACGCATCCCCTCTGGTTCCCAAAATAAATACTTTAAACAAAAAGTATCACTGATGTCCTACAATTATGGAGAAGGTTCCTCCATTAAAGTTCAACCTCATCCATGCTTTATATGCAATAAAATTGACCATAAGGTATATTCGTGTCCGGACTTCAAGAGTCAGGATGCCAAATCCCGTCTCAAAATTGTAAAGGAAAAGGGGCGTTGTACCTCATGCTTAGGTACTCACCATCTTAACAACTGTAGGTCAAAGTTTAGTTGCTACAAATGCCACAAAAATCATCATACATTATTACATTTTGAAAATTACTCTACGCTGCAAAGGACCACACCTCAAACTTCGCGTCAAGACTCTCCGACACTTCAACAGGAAATAACCCCTTCTCCAATCACTATGACCTGTCAAGAAAAGCAGAATACGTCTCAAATCTCTAATACTGTTCTCTTAGGCACTCTACTTGTTAAGCTTACCTCGTCTAACGGTATTACTCATGTATTTCGTGCTCTTGTTGACTCTGGCAGTCAATCTTGTTTTCTCACCGAGCGTGCTGCTCAATTATTGTGTGCTCGTCGTACTAAGACCACTCATAGTGTGGTAGGATTGTCTCAGGTACCCTTACGCTCAAAAGGTCTCACCTCAGTTGCTGTTGAAACTCTTGGGGGCAAGGTTATTTCAATTAATGAAAGATTTTTAATATTGGAAAAAATATGTGTTAACCTACCAAGCACACAAGTAGACTCTGAAGTTCTTTCCAAGGTTCGTCCTTATGTTTTGGCAGACCCTACGTTTCACTTGCCAGGAGGCATAGACGTTCTTCTTGGTGGTGCTTTATTTCCACTCATACTTACTCAAGAAGCTTATAACCTCGGACCTGGTTTACCCAGGCTAATAGGCACACACTTTAGCTTTTTAGTAATGGGTAACGCACCATGTCTATCTGGCAGTGAACTTCATAGTAACTCCAACTCTCAATTATCAACTACACTTCTAGTTGTCAACGACATTGACCTTCACGACTCACTACAAAGGTTTTGGCAACAGGAAGAACCCCCTGCTGTGTCTAAGCTTTCTCAAGAAGATACATTATGTGAAGATCACTTTCTCGCCACTCATACTCGGGACCAATCTGGCCGATATTGCGTCCGACTACCATTCAAGACTGAACATCCTCCTCTGGGTCAATCTCGTTTAAATGCAGAAAAAAGACTGCACTCTCTAGAGAAGAAATTTAGTGCTCAACCTCAATTTAAATCCCTATATACTGATTTTATGGCTGACTACTTAGCCTCTGGTCACATGATATACGCTCATAATACTGATCTAACTGTACCTCATTACTTCCTTCCTCACCATGGTGTTTTAAAGGAGTCTAGCAGCACAACTCGTTTACGTACTGTATTTGATGCTAGTTCTGAAACCTCTAATGGTATTTCTCTTAATAATATTTTATTAACAGGCAAAAAGATGCAAACGAATATTTGTGATTTATTACTAAATTTTCGGATTCATAACGTTGTTTTTTCTTGTGACATTCGTCAAATGTATAAACAGGTAAAAATGCACCCTGATGACCAGTGCTATCTGATGATCTTATGGCGTGAAAGTCCAGATCAGCCCTCTTTAATCTACAAGCTCTCGACAGTGACTTACGGAGTGAATTGTTCACCGTATCTTGCCATTAGAACCTTACATCAGCTCGCTGCAGACGAAGGTGACTCCTATCCTGAAGCTGCAAATATTCTACGCACGCAGACGTTCGTAGATGACATCATCTCTGGAGCTGACTCTGAAGAAAAGGCTTTGAGCCTCCGTAAGCAACTCATCTCGCTCCTGGCTCGCGGAGGCTTTGAACTACGCAAATGGACATCTAACTCCAGTCAACTGCTGCAAGATCTTCCTGATGCTCATTTAGAGCCCCTGTATTCCTTCAAGGCAGTAAACAACCACATTTCACTATATTAGGTCTTCACTGGTCACCCTCTACCGATACGTTTACCTATTATTTGAATTTTCCTCACAATTCTAGGACTAAACGTCAAATTCTCGGTATCTTTGCCCAGATTTACGACCCTTGTGGCTTTCTCTCACCCATTGTTATGTGGGCCAAGCGTTTTATGCAACTACTCTGGATCAAAGGATTGAACTGGGGTGAACCACTTCCATCTGAACAATTGAAATTATGGCAAACCTTTACAGACTCGGCTAATGCTCTACGAGAAATTGTAATTCCTCGTGCATTACGAATAACACACACGAGAAAGTTTGAGTTACACGGTTTCTCAGATGCTTCTGAGAACGGTTATGCCGCCGTCGTTTATTTGAGATGCCCACATAGCGACGACTCTGTGTTAATTCGGCAAGTAATATCGAAGACTCGGGTAGCCCCTCTGAAAAGGCTCACGGTACCTCGATTAGAGCTAAGTGCAGCTCATTTACTCGCCCAACTAGTGGGATATGTTATCTCTCTTTTTGAAAAAAGGGTGGAATTTTCTCCTGTATTTCTATTGTGTGATTCGACAGTAACACTGACATGGTTAGAAACACCTCTTCATCGATTGAAGACGTTTGTTGCCAACCGGGTAGCCCAGATACAAGAATTAGTGCCTTCTCATTACTGGAGACACGTAGCGAGTGAAGATAATCCTGCTGATTGCGCGTCGCGTGGGTTACTTCCTAATGATTTACCACAGCACTCATTATGGTGGTACGGCCCCCTTTGGCTACAAAAATCTAATGATAACTGGCCGGTATCTCATTTTATGCCTGCAAAACTTACTGACACAGGAGAAGAGAAACCCATTTCACATACAGGCCTATCTCTCATATCAACTGCTCCTCATGAATGGGAGCTCCTCACTCAGTTTTGTCACTTTAGCCGACTCCAGCGTGTGATGGCATATATTTTGCGATTTACTCATAACGCTCGTCATTCCAGAAAGCTCGATGGTCCTCTCAACACTCTGGAAATGAGAGCGTCAAGACTGGCAATTTTCAAGATGGTTCAAGAATCAGCGTTCAGAGACTAGATCGTTGCCATGAAGAAGGATCCAACTACACCTGCCTCGTCACAACTCCGCCGACTCTCTCCTTTTCTCGACAAGGATGATATCCTACGAGTGGGAGGACGTCTCAACGCTTTAAAACTTCCTACGGATGTGCAACATCCTGTGATTTTGCCCAAACGACATCATGTCGTCAACCTTCTTATTGATTTTTATCATCGAAAATACTTACACTCGGGCGCTCAGTTGACTCAATCTCTTCTTGCACAGGATGTGTGGATACTCTCGGCCCGAAGTGTAATACGCTCTCGCATTTTTCAATGTGTTGTATGTTTTCAACACAAGCCTCACAATAAATCTCCGCTCATGGGTGATTTACCAAAAGCAAGATTAACTCCTTCTCGTCCGTTTCTCAACACCGGAATTGACTACGGAGGTCCTTTTAACATCAAGATGCACAATTTGCGCTCGATTCGCTTGACAAAAGCATATATTTGTATCTTTGTTTGCCTTGTGACAAAGGCTGTACACATTGAAGTAGTATCGGACCTGTCGAGAGATGGGTTTATTGCCGCTCTCACCCAATTTGTGTCTAGACGCGGTCTTTGCACAAATATTTATTCTGACTGTGGAACGAATTTCGTTGGAGCGAATAATGCTTTACAAAATCTCATCATCTCTTCAGGCTGAACCCCTCTTGCTGAATTCTCATCACAACACAATATCAACTTTCATTTCAACCCGCCTGCAGCTCCTCATCAAGATGGTCTTAGGGAAGCAGCAATCAAGAGTGCAAAACATCACCTCCGACGTGTCATCGGTGAACATATTTTACCTCTATGTGAATTTTCCACTCTCACAACTCAAGTAGAGGCTATTTTGAATTCGAGACCTCTCACACCTCTGTCAAACGACGCCTCAGACCTCAATGCACTCACCCCGGGTCACTTCTTAATAGGATCTTCATTTTTTTCAGTTCCAGATGAGGATCTTTTCAACGTTCCTGCCAACCGAATCAAGCACTGGCAGCTAGTCAAGGCCTTTTGCCATCGTATTTGGAAGAGATGGCATCTAGAATATATCCTTACTCTTCAGCAACGGGGGAAGTGGAACGTGCCAACTGTCAACCTGCGCGTCGGCGACCTTGTGTTAGTGCATCAACCTGCACCACCTCTCGCATGGCCTCTGGCTAGGATAAGTAGTGTTTCTCCAGGAAAGGATGGTGTAGTAAGAGTGGTTCATTTGAAGACAAAGCAGGGAACCTTGACAAGACCTGCTCACAAGGTTTTCCCTCTACCACTACGCTCATAATGAACTTGCGCCATAGTGCGCTCAATTTTTGTAAAAAAGATATTTTTATTTTCCTTTATGAACTTTTTATTTTTATAAACTCTCAACATATTATATTTGTGTTAGTTCTCTTTGAATCCTAGAAGGATTCAAGGCCTCCGGTATGTTACGTATTTAAAATTATTATAGACTCATTTCCTTTATTTAAAACCCGCCGCCAAAGTCAGACAAAGCTCACCCGTGATAAGATTGGTTCTGCTGTTTGAACCGGCAGAGCACGTTAGACCTTTCGGGAGTGTAGACAGATACCCCTACGTTCTAGTATACTATTATACTTTTCAATCTCCGTACCTTAGGTACTAGAATACGTGAATGTAACTATTTTATTAATGTTTATATCGAATGTGATCAGTGCGTGAAATACGAACAGGTTTTCTGGCCAGAAATCGCTTATTTATACGCGAGTGTGATAAGTGTGTATTCCACGGTGCACGTAAGTACAAACTATTAGTTTATATAATTATAATAATTGGTCCTCCGAAACTATTCTTACCAAACAAGAATAATACTGTGGATTTTTCACAACAGTTAATTTCTCGTTTTCCCTTTACTTTGCATTTAATCATTTGTCATTTGTTATCTTGGATGCGCGCGTCGGTAAACGCACAGATGACCAGCTAATATAGAAATGGTAGCTTCAGGGAGAAGGCCGATAACTTTAAAAACATTTATGTCTAAACCGTTATGTTTGTATTATAAGCACTGATTGGGACTTTATAAGGACGGCGGCAGGCAATACACTGTTGTATTTCAAGCCGATCCTTACCTGTAATATTCATTTTAAACAACATTTATTTTTAACGTCATAAAATGTGTATGTTATTCATTTTATTAGGAAAAATATTTGTAATAATATATCTAGAATTCATTTTATATTAAATAAATTAAATATTTTAAGTTTATTTTGTAAATATTGCAAAATAATTATTAATTTAAACAAAATCAACTATTCGAGTTACCCGAATAATACTTACAAATAATACGACGAATTGGCTTCGGTTATAACTACAGTGACTGGTTTAATTTGTTCCGCGAATAACTTGCTTAATAAATCGACGTTCGGGGGGTTAAAACAACATTTCATTAACTTCTCTTCTCCGTCGTAACTATGATTCGTCTTCATTACGTCTCCACATTTAGAGATTTAATTATTTGAACTAAACTCAGAGAAATGTACTGTACTTTGTAAACGCACAATCTAACGTCAACTAAGATTAATTATTGTATTTCCGTTTTGTTATAATACAATTATCTTAATAAGGCTACATAATGGGGAGTAAATTTTGTTGCAAACTAAATGTAACTTCCGGTAAATAGTGCAATGGAAAAGATTTTTTTTTAATATTTCTAAGATAGTACAAATAACTCTTATTATAATACAAAAATTGGTTTTCTGATATAACATACTTCTAATTTAGGAGGTATTACACAATGCGTTAAAAAATATTGTAATAAATTTGTTAAAAATAAAAATTGCTTTTAAAGAAAAGTGTCATAACTCATAATACTAATATAAATTCAAATCATTTACGAAGTTATTGCTAAAATGTAACATTAACATATTAGAAACCTAATCCATTGTGCTTAAATTATTTACTTTTCTAAGATTAGAGAGTAAATCTTACTATCAGAATTTTTTATGAAACCAACAACAAACAGTAACTTATAAAATCGCTTTGTAGAAAGTAAATTTTCATTCTCAAAATAATATAACGAAATTCATTAAGTTAGGAAAACTATTTGTAAAATATTTGAGCTTGTGAGATCGTAGCACACTGTCGCTACCTAACATAGAGTATTCTATTTTTCTTTCAGCCAAAAACTGTTACTGCAGGGTAAACCATAAATAATAATATACGTCGAAAATTTTCATTCTAGGTAAACCAAAACGTGACTCAATCACTGGAGAGGCGCTTTACTTGGACATCGAGGGACCATGCAGATTTATGGCGAAGGATCTCTAAACATGTAGAAAAAGCACGTAAAGAGAAACACCTGCTCCTTGGGAAGTGTTCGAGAAGTTCTCACCCAAGCCAAGGGAAAGGGAGAAGGAATGTCATTCTGATAGGCTCAAGCCATTTTGAGCGTCATAAAGGAGCCAATCAAAATTGAAGAGGGAAAGAAAACCCGTACGGAAACAATCCAAAAAGAACAAGAATGTCAGTCAAATTACAGGACTCGGGGGAGTCAATTTCAAAACTCAAAGGAGTCAAACTGCAGGAATGGATGGAGAAATGCGTTAAGTTTTATTAAGAAATGTTAAATTCAAATTGAGTGAAGTTGCTTTGTAAAGTATCAAGTAAGAATAATAAGGGAGATAATTGAATAGAAAGTGAAGTTAAACGAGGGAGATAAAAGGGTAATAAGTGAGATTAAATAAGGGAGATTATTAAGTAATGAATCACATTTAGTGAGGGGTATAGAAAAGTAGTACGAAAGATTAAACAAAGGAGATAACTAAAGAGTAAGTGGAATTATTAAGGGAGTGATTTCATAAAGTCAGTTACGTCATAGAAGCATTTTGCGTGAAAGAGATAGTGAAATCGAAGAGATCTGTGAATTAGCGAATTTGTGTCCAGTGAAGTGAAACAAAGAACCACTCAAGTGACAAGTAATAGTTTAATCTCAAACATAAAGCCAACTCTTTAAATTCAAAAAATACTAATAACCTCTTGAACGATTTATTAACTCTTTAAACAGTATTAATTCATTCAAATATAAAATTTAACAAACCAGTTACAGTAACCTATACACGCCTTAAGATAATTACGGACAGTTCAAATAGAATTGTTAATATAATAATAAATATAAGAGTCTTGATACCTACCTGCAGTTAGTTAAAACTAATTATATGTAACTACCTAAATGCTAACGTTTGAACTCAGGATTAAAATAAATCAGTTACCGTAAAAGCAAGTAGCAGCGTATTAATTGATTTCCTATCAGTAAATTTATCCTGTAGACAAATTAGAGTAGGTAAGTTATAATATATATATATATATATATATATATATATATATATATATATATATATATATATATATATATAGACATACATAATTTATAATATTTATATACATTTTCCATTTAATTTTAAAATTAGCTTAGGTGAGCAGTAAGTTACAAACTTTATAATTTAGAAATTTGGTTATATTATAAAATTTTTTTTAATGCTCCTAAATGTTATACTTTTACATCATTCTATACTAAATCCGTTTTTGTAACATTCCTCACAATTAGATGAATCGGCAGGTTTTTGTGGATGTTGCAAATAAATAAAAAGCAACAAAAAATAATGCCATGTAACTAATTTGTATCATCCAGACCAAATGACAAACATTTCAGATGGAAGAAAATATATTTGGATAAAAGTTACGTAGCTCCCTAACTGGAGGGTAAAATTTGTATTTTCAGAGTTTACTTGTCAACTTAGAAATTGTATATGACGTTAACTCGGATCTGCTTTTCTTTGCTTATTTAAAATTAGTTTCATTAAGTCTTTCCGGGTAAACTACGAGTAATATTATATTTAACATTTAGTAAAAGTTTCATAACATTTCATTCACTTTTATGTAACCCGGAATTTGGTCATCTCATTATACCTTGAAAATTAATTTTATCAAACTATTGCCTCGGTGAGGTTAATCTTGGTTATATCTATGGCTGTAACGTATTAATCTAGGTCCAACGTAGAATAACTTTCTTTAAATTAGATGTGATGAAATCTTTGTAATGCAAACTTTTAAGTAGCTTCTTCAAAGGTTTTTACTTTTGAATTACGCCTTAGAAATTTAAAAAGTTAATATTTCATACTTGTTTAGTTAGATTTTTCTTGTAACGTCGTAGTTTTCTCAAGACCTATATCGTAATATCATCTTGATGACTTCAAAGTAGCTACACTACGTTCGTTTTAATTGAAAAAAACAGATTTTAAAACTTTTAAATTTTACATATTTAGAATGACGTTAAAATTAATTATTTGGAGCACATTGCAGTCCTGCATTTACTAGTAGTTTCACAAAAGTACACTTCATTAGCTGGTATGTGACGAGTACACCCTTAACGAGCACTGTATATTGCTCACTCCGCGCATAAAATGAAGCACACTTACGCATCGATTTATATTGCGTTTAGAAACTTTGTTTTTTTTCAAACAAACCTAACCTAATTGCATATGTCGTAGTTATATTTTAATATAGTTAGAGTGCAGCGTAGTATGACATAGTGCTTAGTACTACAAATATAAACCTATAATAATTTTTTTTTCATTTTTTTAAAGTTTGAGGTAGTTTTTTACATCCAAAGTACTTCATCACAGTTACCCATAAATATCACATATTTTTATTTATCCTAATAAACGTTTCTAAAGCTAATTTGTCTTCATATTTGGGAGCTTTATTCCTCGATGTTAACTGCTTACGTTAGAGTGGATTATTTAACCGATTTTTATTGTCTTTTTCAAACAATATTTTCTACATTGTTATGGTGTCGTGATGTGTGGCTTTGTTTTATGGTAAATATGGAACTACATAATTAAATGGTTGCATTTAATTAGGACTAAGTACTGTATAGTGAAAGCGAGGCTTTACGATAGAGTATGGTAATGCAAACATCCCCTAGTAGTTAACTGAACTCTTAGTTTGCCTGTAGTGTTTGCTAACACTTAAATAGAGTACACTAGCCCTTGGTCAACGGATTCAATTGTTTTCTATTGCCTAGTTTAAACATGAACTCTAACAAATATTCATTTAACCCTATCAATCAGAAGTTGTTAATATTAGTTTCAATGCTTCAATTATATGCTTCTTTGCTATATTAAAGAGCTTTCTTTTCTCTTTCCGTCTTGCTTTTACCTCGCAATTCCACTTATGCTTACTTCGTCCAGTGTTTATTCACGAGAGAGGGCAATTTTCCTCAAACCCCTTGGAAATTGCAGTCCTGATGCATGCCTCAGTATTTTCCAGTTACTTTGATGTACCATACTTACCCCATACGTCTGACATCCGCCTCCTCACCGAGGACTCGAAACCTTCCCAGTTTGTCCTTCTCGGTTTCCTAAGTCACACCACATGGAATACAACTTCCCTCATCGTAGCAGTAATGATCCGGTGATCTGACATGGAACATTCCAGCCATGAACACACTTTACCATCTGTCTATTACAGAAGGTGTTATTTAGTACCTCCATTCTGGTTGAAGTGACATATGTTGGCTCAGCACCAGTGTTTAGAACCACAAGGTTTCCTTCAATCAGGAAGGCAAGGAGCTCCTAGCCATGATCATTTGTATCTGTGCTGCTTTACACCTCATTGTGAGCATTGGCATTACAGCACACCAAGATTCCTATATTCCTCTCCCTGCAGTACCGACCTGCTTACGTAATTCTGCAGGGGGCGATTCTCCATTGCATCAACTCCCTGCTCCGACTTACCTCGAATCTAACTACCTCAGAACTTAAAGACTCTGGTTGAGAATTCTTGAATAAGCGTGGCTTCTAATCCTCTGACTATCACACATGCCCCATTATGTTCCCGCCAGCCAAGGTTCGTGTAACCGCACCGGTAATGTGTACCTCACATTTAAGCACCTGGTTAGGACCACCGAGGCGCTTTTACTATATTGCAAGTTAATCTGCAGGATCATTGCTTGTGGATCAGCCATATCCAACTGACACCGACGCCTGATTCTCCCTCTCGCCCTTCTCTTCCTGGTCCTTAGAGGTACATCAAATTGTGACCTCTCCAGTTCCGAGGTAGGCTATCTCATCTCTTACCTTGAGAAACCTTCTTGATGCCTTATCCAATCCTAGGCAGAGGAATCTTGCAGTTCCCGCTTAATACACTGTAGGAGCTTTCACTTCGAATTTTCAATTTCTGGGCTCTGCATCCCCATGAGTTTAAAGAACTGAGTGTTGGTGGTACGAGCATCGTCTTTTTCACCCTTTTGTTCAATTCATGAAGCAGGACTAGCCTTGCCTGAGTCTCGTCCTCAAGCTTAACTGACGGAACCACTTCTCGCAGCCATTTTGCCGATTCTTCCACAGCACAAATAAATGCTGCGACTCCATCCCTCAATTTCTTGGCTCTGAAGCGCGGAACAAAAACTCCACTATGAATGTCCATGATTCGGTCAATGACTGTGCCCTTAAGGTGGTCGAACACCACCATCTCCATCCTCACGCTTACACTATCCCCAAAGGTCACTAGTACCCTCGGCAGGTTGGCCGAAATAGACGAGAAAGACGGACCTTAAGACCCAATAGGTCTAAACCCTTCTCTATTCCTCTTGGCCACCGACTCTGGAGTAAGATCAGAAGTACTCTTCTCCTCTCTTTTCTTCTCTTCCTTCTGTGTTATTAAGATTTACCAGATCCACTGGCTTCCGGGATGACGGGGCGGGCTCTAGCCTCAGCCTCCGCCAAACCCTTCCGCTCAAAGTGTATGGCAGGGGTTCTCTGCCCTCCGCCTTCGCCTTCGTTGCTTCATCATGGTTGGCAAGCCATATAGCTCTCCTCCTTTGTGCTCTACTCATTTCTCCTGTTGCCTTCGCAAGTAGCTATCCATCTGTCTCTGTGGCTGAAGCCACATCCATTGGGACAGATTCGCCGGTATGTTCTAAGCCCTAACCAGTTAAATTGGCGTTACTGTTTTCTACCATATATATTCCCAGGAGCAGCTAGGGAAGAAAGGTCCACCGCACAGAGCCCCGCTTACGCCAGTAAGCCGACGTAAATATTCAGGAGTGGCATAAATACGCAGGTGCCCATGAGGCTCTGTTAAAGACCCTCCTTACCCTGAGAGCCACATTTTTACATGGGCACGCATCGCATAACACTTTTAGATCGGGGGTGTAAGTACCCATCCAGACCACCAACCTGGAAGGTGGTGCTTCTTGGTTGCCACCCTCAAGGAAAGGGCAGGGCGAGAGCCGGGCAGATAACAATTTTTCAAGTACTAGGTCTAGCCTCTTTTTGAGCCCAATCCATGATCTCAGACATTTGCTTGGACGTCTAGTTTATAGGGAGCCGCGTATATACAGCTCCGCTCCACCCGTCCCCCTCGCGTGGATTGAAGCCTCTCCACCGTCAGTCAACGTGCAAAGTCAACGTAATGCAACCCATAGGAGAGGCCACAATATTTAAAACAGACAGTGGTGACAGCTGTCAAAATACACAGAGGTGCGAGTGATGGAGACAGTCAATGGTGGCAGTGGTGAACACATAGTGGTAACAGCGGTCAAGACATAAATTGGTGGAAAAAACAACTGGTGATAGAGGGCAAGACACCGTGGTGGCGGTGGTTATAACAGACAGTGATGAAAGTGTCACTATGATATTTCAGTGACAAAATTGTCAACATTCTCTATATTAGAAATATTCTTAATAAATAAAATCAATTGGGTTTGTGTCGAAGTGATTCCCGCTTCAACTGTTGTTGGGTTCACCTAGTCAATGCTGGATGAATTAACTGCGATTTTTGCACTGCAAAATGAACGGATGAAGCCCGGATAGTAACTATTTATTATTATATATATATATATATATATATATATATATATATATATATATATATATATATATATATATATATACATTATGACAAAAGAAATATTGCATAATTGAATATAAAAAGCACATCAAGTTCTCATTGAAATCAATTAATAATTGTAAATAATTATTTACTTAAATTTATAAAATGTAAATGCAGATAAAGTCACTAGCGGGTCAATTAATTTATCAATAGTATACAACGAAGAGGCTAAAATGAAGTTTTAAGACCAAAGCATTGGAGGCTGACCGGGAATCCAGATAAACATCAAGTAGCAACGCAGGGGGCATTCATCCTTGGCTGCTTAATGCACAAACACAACAGAGAATAATGAAAAGGAAAAATCTAAACTCATTGCTTCACTTTTATTTACATTTTATAAAGTTTATTAAACTAAATTAATAAATAACCCTTACAAAACAGCCAGTCTCTAATTTGTTGTTAAATTGATTACCTGAGAACAATTATCTATAACCTGGAATCTCCTTTCACATAATTCAGTCAGAGGTGCATACTTACCGTTAAGTGGGCCAGTTTCTAAGTGATTGAGGTAAGACTATTACAACTGTAATATTATAACTGGCGCCCAAGGGATGGAAACATTAATATAAATATATTCGCGTACTCCGTGACAACCAAGATAGGATCTGTCATTACATAACGGAATTATTACAAGTTTGGTAGATGTGTTGTAACATATTGCAACATATATTTGTATTGTACAAAAATATACTTAATCTAATAATGCAAATTGTATTTTGAACTACAAACAAAAACATAGAGGAAAAAGTTCTACTAAAGTTATAATTGAAGACAAATATTTTTTCAAAGTTTAATTTTTTTAACAAAGCCTATTATGTTGCGTTACTCGGGTTAAGTATTGGCTACTTGTTTTAATATCTTGTGTCGTTGTTAATCCTGTTTGTATTTGGGAAAGGTATTTTCGTTTTTAATTGCTCTTTAAGCTCTTCGCCACTCTTGCAAACTTTTAGTTCTAACTCTTAGAGCAGTTAAAGGTTTTTAAACTCATTCGAACATCTCAGGTTTGTTACTTTCAAATAGCTTCCAAGTTACAGAAATGTTCACGTTACCTTCTCACGTTTTTTTAAAAGAGTTAATGCAGACAAAACAGATACAAATATTGAAAAAAATTAAAATCTTATCATCAATGTAATTTTTTTAGCATTTAATATTGATTTAAATTCAGTGTCAGGGCGTATATGGCAATTTAAGTTTCTGAGTCAAGTTTTGAAATCCTTTGAAATCCTTTTTTAGTGAAATTTTTCCTTCCTTTAATAACCACATTAAATTATTTTATGTTGTACTTTCTCCAAATTATATTTAATAATATTAAATATACATTCAAAATAGGTATAAAAGGTTAGAAGAGTTATTACTAATGTTAGTATTAATCCTTACATCTATTATTAAAAAAAACTATATTTGAATATTTTTTTAAAGATATCGTTTTTAAAACGAACCAAAACCCATTAAATATTTTCTTCTACACCTCGGCAACAAGTTACATCCCATTCGGAATCATAACGAAATACAGAATCTCTTATATTTTAAATTAGGTAATTTTTAATAGACTGAAGTAACTATATAGCATACCTCTGTATATTATAATACGAAACTTTAATTTATATAAATACATTTATGAAATTCAAAACCTTTGAATTATAAGCACACATACAAAACACACATATACACTCAAATACAACACACATACAAAGGCACACGTAAACACAGTTGGAAAATAATGTCTTCAATATATTTTCAAAAAACCGACACAAAATAGTTGCAGAGTGATGAGGAAAACTGTTAATGAGAACAAAATACATTAAAACATTTATTAGGGTTTCTATTCACATTCCTTGTGTATGCTCTACAATATAGTTAATATTAATTGTTTTTTTTCCAAATATTCAACTCATGTACAGAATATATATTGAAGGCTGGCAGTTGGCTCTTAGGTAGAAATTGTGTACTCGTCGGCTAGAAATCATCACACACTGTTGTCATACCTCATCGGGGCATAGTTTGCGGTCTATCCGCCCCAACCCTTAGAAATCCCATTAGCACATGATTTGTAAACGACCTATTTACATTTTTTGTTATTTTTATTATAAATCAAAAAACCCTAATAAGTTACTGAATAGTTATTATTTTTCCAGTCCAAGGGTCTACATCTTATAAAATCACCTTCACCATCTCCTTTAGTAAAACCGGAAGTAAATAAACAATAAAAATTGTTTTTAAATGTTTCTTTCCAAACTGACATTATTAAAATTATATCCAAACAAAATATATTGTTTTAATGACTTAAATATTTTATAAACAAAAACATATTATATAATATTTTGCCGATTATACATAGGATATGTGAATAGAAACCCTATTCAATTTTTTTGTATTTTGTTCTTTTTATTCACTCTACCATTGTTCTGCCACTATTTTCAGCCATTCATTTGAAAATATATTGGATAAATTAGTATACAATTGTATTTATGCGAGCGCGAGTGTGTGTGTGTGTGTGTGTGTGTGTGTGTGTGTGTGTGTGTGTATGTGTGTGTGTGTGTGTGTGTGTGTGAGTGTGTGTGTGTGTGTGTGTGTGTGTGTGTGTGTGTGTGTCTGTTTTGGAAACATATTATCGTGTTTTAAAAGAAACTTGTTACCTTGTTACAGTTTCACATTTCTGTATAATAAAGGTTTTAATTACTATAAATCTTCTGTTTCTTATCCACATAAAGCGTTTTACCATGATAAGGTATTTGTGCTATAAGCAGCAATTAACCTCTACCTAGTTAAAATTTTTAAGTATGTGTCAAAAACAAAACCTATAAAACTTATTTAAAATAGTCATCTAAATATCTTTTACTATAGTGTTATCCAAACTAACCAATACTGATGAAATCATATTTTTATCTTGTAAAACTATCTCTAGAGAAATACGTTTCTCTAGAGTCTAGACAGTATCTTGCTAGTAATTATCACCAACTGAACTGTTAAATAAAACTCTTTACAACTTTTGCTCAATGGATGTGTATATTAATCTAAGGTTTTATAGTCTACGGTTTTATTTACTAAATTCAATTACTGTATATATTTTTTTTATAAAATTGATTATTACTCAGATGTTTTTGTTTACGAAATTCTAATGTATTGTTTATTAACGCTTACACGTTGTAAATATTAATTTTAGACAAATTATTCCTAAACCCTAATCTTAAAGAAAACTTCTTTCTGCACAATACACACACACATACACACACAAACACACACATATAATATATATATATATATATATATATATATATATATATATATATATGTGTGTGTGTGTGTGTGTGTGTGTGTGTGTGTGTGTGTGTGTATGTGTGTGTGTATATATATCAGGCGTATATATCACTTTCACTATGTGTACTTAAACAAAAATCTTACTTTGTATTTATGCGAGTTAACTTTCAAAGATTGGTAGTATCCCCATCATCAATCATCACTGACCGGGGGTTGTAGTAGACTGCGACTTGTGTGGAATTTCCGTTGTCACAAGGTGTGGTGTACCGTTATTGTTCTATTTTCAGAATCACGGCACCGTGGGAGTCTTTTAGGTTTGTCCTGGGGGATTTTTGTCTATTAGGTTTTATATTTATAAATTTGTAGTTGTTCCCAGATTGTCATTTTGAGGAATTTTTGTACTTTTTTTTATTAGGTGTACGTTTTCTAATGTGTTTGTTTTTGATGGCGTGTGTAGCTAAGTTTGAGTTTTAAGTTTCAGGTTTGATGTATACATTGAGATGTTCTTGATATCTGTCTTTTAACTTCTTTTTTGTTTGGCCTTTGTATATTTTATTACAGTATGGGAAATCGATTTTGTATATTCCGTTATTAAGTGTACAGGCATATTTTTTCTGGTTGGTTTATTTTATTGATTATGTTTCCTGTGTTTTTGTAAGCTATGTTAATAATATTTTTTTTAGTGTTTTAGTTATTCCTTTTATGTTGTACCGTGTGTATGTGAATGTGGCCCTTTTGTTGTGATTTGTAGTTCATTTAGGTTGTTTTAATTTATTTAATTTTTTAAATTCTAATTTATCTATATTTTTTTTAGTGTATCAATTCTGTTGGGCTATTTGAAATATTATTTGTTTTTCTTTAGCTTTTTCTTCATTGTTTACAGGCAGTTTTAGCATTCTGTATATGAGTGAGTTGTAAGCAGCCATTTTATGTTGTGGGGGATGGTTAGAGTAGTTTGGTATTGTAATAATGGTTTGTGTGGGTTTCCTATAAATTGAGTATTCAATGTTACTTGTTTTTCTGGTTATTGTTAGGTCTAGATAGTTTATTTTATTGTTGATTTCTTCCTCCACGATGTATTTTATGTTAGGGTGTAAGTGGTTGATTTCATTTAGGATGATATTATTATTTACTGCTTTATTTTGTGAGATATATAATCCATCGTCAACATATCGTATGCAATGTCTGTTGGGGTCGTGTGTTTTTATGGTTTGTGTGATTAATTCGTCAAGGTTATGGAGGTAAATTTTTGATATTATACTTGAGAGGGGTGATCCCATTGCTAAACTATCTATATATTTATATATCTTACTATTAAATATGAAATAGTTTTGGATTAGTATGGTCTTTAGGCATCATTGTGTATTACATTGTTTTATTATTGATGGGCAAAACCCAATCACACTTGAAAAGAAAACATTACATTTTCCTTTCATTCCTACATACAAGTAATATAAACAATTTGTTTATAGTGAACTGCTAATAAAGTCAGCAATCATACATTTTATTTTAGTTATTATGTAATAAATATTTACAAATAATACATACATACATACATATATATATAGTTACCCTAATACGTATTCCTTCACGGATAGAAAAATATGAGTATACGTTCATTCTGCACTACATAAAATCGCAGAACTGCAATTCAGATGTTTCTCTAGAATCTCATCTAGCATTGACGAGGTGAACCCAACAACAGTTGACTGGCTCTTCAACTGTTGTTGGGTTCATCTCGTCAATGCTAGATGAGATTCTGGCGAAACGCTGGAGCTGCAATTTTATGCACTGCAGAATGAACGGATGTACTCTAGATAATAACTATTCATCGTCATCAACATCATATATATATATATATATATATATATATATATATATATATATATACATATATGTACATATATATAAAGTAACATAACCTATGAAATAAAACAAGTGTACTAACACATAACCTGTCACATAAAATTAGGTGCTTTAGGAAATCATATGTCATTTATATTAAACCAATTGGGATGAAATAACTATATTGCTTACCTTCTCCCTTTTGAAAAGTTTTTGTCTCCAATAAAAAACAAAAATTAAATTTTTAAATTCCTAAATTAGGTAATACGTTAATATTTGAAAAAACTGTGTTACAATCTATTCTCATCCACTACAATTTGTTTATTCACAAACTTGATAGGATGAATAAAGAATATTTTATTAACGATTGAAAATATGCACAATATATATGTATAAGGAGAGTGTTGACTATTAGTAGGGATTGAAACATTATGTCATCAAAATCAATCACAATTAATTTCTATGAATGGTCAAGAGATATGGCACGTTTTGTATAAATAATTGTCAAGCATTCTCAATAATAAATTGTTTCTCATCAAATTGGAAATTGTTAAATCTCTCACACAATGACGAATGACACGTCGTTGTAGATGAATTCCAGGCATTACTTATTAACTGACAGCTTTTTATCTCAATATATCAATGCTTCTGGATATATGAAATGTTCGAATAGTTTTAATTTGTTCTTTTTTCATCAGTGTTGGAGGTTGAGTCCGGCAATCTGTCTAACAGCTGTGAATCCAATCTGATATTACCTCTGTGCTTGATGAATTTCAGAACCCATTACTTACCAGACATAATTACTTTTCTATGTCCGTATTTTAATGACACTTTTTTACAGTTGTATTATTATTGTAAAGCTGATTACATTTATTTTTTTTTTTAAATTTTCATTTGTATTAATTGTATGGTCGTATGGAGTTTTATTTTATTTTAATGGAATGTTATTGGAATTTCATTAATTGTATGGATTTTTTTCTTGGCTGTCACATGAAAATCTATTATAACCTTAAGCTGAGGATCTCGTGTGTTTGGTGAATGCATAAAAGTATTGCTTAGATCGTGGGTGAAAATAAAAATAAATTTACTTGCAAGAATTTCACCCGAACCCCTAAAGAAATTAGCAATACTATTCTATGCCACAAAGGAACTGTTTTTACGTGAAAAAATATAAATAATGTAATTAAAATCATCCTGATTAATGTCAGGAACCTGGATTCGATCGATTCACATTCGGAAATATTAGCAACACGCCCTCTATTCCGGAATTTCCATTTTAATTGAAACATGATGTAGCTTTGGGGTATTTACTGGGAGGTAATTACTTGGCTATTATGTTCTAGGCGAAGGCGATAATTGAGTCCTTATATCTTAGATTATTCAATAGAAATGTAAATTAGGTTCTTTTGTCTAACTAGATAAACACGACTAGCGATTTAAAATGTTCTCATGAATAAAATAAGTACATACAAATTTGTAATACGCTAAACTATTTTTCTGTAAAAACAATAATTATAAAATCAGTTCTTATAGGTTAACAACGAAACAGAAATCATATTAGTCATAATTAAAACATAACACAGACTATAGAAAACAGAAATTCATATTATTTGATCTAATTCAATTTAGAGTAGAAGTAAAAATTAAAATTAAATTAGGAATGACGAAAAATATGTCTTAATTTAATTTATCTTAATCTTAATCGTAATTTATCTCAAGCGTATTTTTCAAACCTAATGAAAAGAAACATCACTTTGCAGTACATTTTATAAGAGTATTACTTTTATATAAACTCCATAAGCCTACAAAGTTATTGATAAGACGTAACACACAATAGCAGTAGGCTACATTAGGTTATAAATCGTATTTATATTCTAATATAAAATGTAATGTTTACATTCATATTTACAGCACAGTTAAATACGTAAGCATCCTTTGTGCTTTCTAACTTCATATTATTGTTGAAACAATCTTTTCAAAATATACTATGTAACACCAATGTACTGTCATTTTTTAAATAATAACTCCTAATACATCCTAATGGCGGATGGTTTTGGCTTGTACATGCTAAATAAATATTTTTCTAACATAATAAAATAAGACAATAATAAGATAATATTAAGATTAGAGGTAAAACTATTTTTATAAAAACAGGAGAAAACAAACAGTACTTGTAATATCATACAGAAAAAGAGAATCGAGTGACAGATATAAATCGAAGACAATCATAAAACACGTTTAAAATAAAGGCAATCCTATGATAGAAATAAAATAAAGGAACTCTCATAAGAAATAAAGAATGAAACGCATAACACATATGGGAAAAGGGAATAGATTAAAAATGTAGAAGAAAAGGAATCAAATAGTACATATAAATCACACAAATTGCATATAATACATATACACAACTAAGCAATTATAAACACACACACACACACACCACAAGCAATAAGGTATATATATGTGTGTGGGGGGTCTATGTGTGTGTGTTGTGTGTGTATGTATGTTAGTGTGTGTGTATGTATGTTAGTGTGTGTGTGTGTGTGTGTGTGTGTGCGCGCGCGCGTGTGTGTGTGTGTGTGTGTGTGTGTGTGTGTGTGTGTATGTGAGTGTTTCTGTCTGTGTGTGTGTGCGTTTGTACTATCACATAAACACACCAAACATAAAATATATAAGATATATAGATACTTAATTCCTTCTAAATAATAACCATATAATTTAAAGGCTAAAATGCACAATGTATGGATGTGCATTACGTCACTGTAAAATTCTTCACATCTTTGTACGTTTAATGTCCAATCTCTTACCTTTGTCAGCTCTGACAAAGTTCCGATCTAGTGCGTTGAATAAAAACGCCCAGTGGGGCAGCAAGGATCAAGGATATTTACTTTTGCTCACAGGATATTAATGTCCCCGTGCGTCCTTAGGGAGTGTAAAGGTATCCTTGTTTACAACAGAAAGAAAATAAGCTTTAGGCCTCAGCATTTTTATAAAAGCAGCAGATATTCGTAAATCGTAGCTGCCGATATTTGCGCCGTTCTCTATTTTCACTTTTACTCGCCACAGATAACACAATGGTTTACGCCTTACTTTCTTATTCATATCTCAGATAGACCTTTAAGTTGCTCTACCAGAAAGGGGTTTAAATTATTAGGAATTTCAAAGTGCATTTTGTTCTTTAAAAAAAATATTCAAACTTGCTTCTATTAGAAGAAATATTTTTCTTCCTATTTTTGAGTGTGAGTTGTAGCTACAAGGATTTATCTCATTAAATAAAAAAATTAAATTTAGGTAATTGATATATACTGCTATACAGTCATAATACGTATATCATAGATGTGTTCATATCTTCTTCAAGCAGTTTCACAATAGAGTTGAACTGTTATATGTGGAGACGAATTTTCAGTTTCCATTACTGTTTGCGTAAAGAATAAAATCTCAATATTGCCGGATAATAATAAAAAAGGGTATTGCCTGATTGTTAATGTAAACTAATTTGCTGTGAAATTACTTTTTTTAGGAAAATTATTCCTAAACGGCATGGGAAAGTATTAGTCACACATTGGCAACCACCCGATCGCACTTAGCACTCATGCTGAATTTATATCAGTTTTAGTACATTACAAGCGGAGCGAGTTCGCTTATCCACCTACCACAAAGCCAGCACGAAGCACGCTAAAACAACTTCCCCCGGTGAACTCCATTATCTACATTTTTATCACGGAACGTCTAAGAAGTGGGGCGATGTCAGTACCTCCTTTTTCTTTCGAAGTTAAGTTGTCCTTTCACAGTTTAAAAAACAAAATTTATTTTTGACTGTACCTTTTTGAATTTTGATTTCAGGCGGTTTTCTTATTCCTTCTTTCCTTCATATTTTTGCTCCATAAACATTTACAACTATCAGTAGACTTCGAAGTGAATTTTGACCTTTCTTCTAAGTATCATGGTGTTTTCTCTCTTTCAAGTAAATAAAAAATCTCATACTTTAAAAACGCTTTTATTTTAAATAATTATTTAGAATAGCTGTTTTTGACACTGAATTATCATTAAATTTTTGGCTTCTCATTCATTATTAAAATTTTATATTTTTAAATTTGAAATTGTCATAGTAATGCATAAATTCTCAATGTAAGGCCATTAAAATGTGTGTATGTGTGTGTGGGGGGGTGTATGTGTGTGTGTGTGTGTGTGTGTATGTATGTGTGTGTGTGTGTGTGTTTGTCTGTGTGTGTTAGTGTGTGTGTGTGTGTGTGTGTGTGTATGTTCATTTGTATGTTTGTGTGTGTATGGGTGTGTGGGGGGAGGGGTGTACTCACAAATACATATACACATACACACACATATTGAAGGTTTATATAGTCTACACCTTATAGGTGTATAGAGATGTTTACTGGTTATCAAAACTGTTACTCTGTAGAGAATACACTCAAGCACCAAAATCCTTTGTAAAAACTCTTGAAAATAACATTCCCAATAATTATAATAAACTAATTAGGACCATATTGAATAAACACAAACATTCTAAATCCTTAGAAAGGATTTTCAAAGTCCCTTTCAGCGGGTTTTACGGGATTCAATCCAAATACTTGGTTTTATTGAAAGTACTGTTTACGACTGTCATACTACTATCTTTTTGTAACTCAAGTGATGTCTACTATTTTTAATTTAACCCATACAATGATCATCACAAACACTTGTGAATACCTATACTGATTACGGATATTTCACAAAGAGATTTGCGTTTGTATGCTGCATTAAGATTTTATTCCGTATTATGAAGTCAAAGTTGAATGCACTCGAACTGTTATTGTAATTGGAGTTGCTTTACATTTTCAATTTGTATCCATTGACTGAGTTTCCTTTGTGATCACTACAATTGCAATATATTTAACAAAATATACTGATAAATACTGATACAAGTTTAGTCGGTAATGGAGTCAAACAGAATAACTATTATTCCGGAGGCAAACAGAATAAATAATATTGTAATATGGTGGTTATTCCTGTTAATTACATAACGAACTTTAAAACTTTTTTAAAAATATTTTAATTAGATTGGACATGGTACTTTTAGAAACAAAATCACTAACAAAATAAGGGTCAAAGTGCTACGATAAATTTAAAAAGTGAAAATACTAATGAAGGGTAAAACAATCACCAAAAGACAACGAAGGAAAGCTTGTTTTAGGGATCATACTTGTAGCTAATGTGTACTTTTCATTCTCCTCGTTATGCATCGGTCTTTGATGCTTAGAGATAACATCGGAAAAGCTAGGAGCTCTGTCATAACTCTTCTCCTTACACACTCTTACATAACACTCTGGCTAATCTATGGCAAAAGAAAAAGTGGGGAAGTCTGAAGTCAAAATTGGAAGTAATAAAAAGAAATCTAATATGTTTTTAATAAAAATTGTTAATTATATTTATTTGCGCCTTAGAGGTTTCCTGAAGTGATTCCAATAAGAATCAAAACATATTATCTGTA
The DNA here is from genome assembly GCA_036971475.1 of Prosapia bicincta. Classification (NCBI taxonomy): domain Eukaryota; kingdom Metazoa; phylum Arthropoda; class Insecta; order Hemiptera; family Cercopidae; genus Prosapia; species Prosapia bicincta. Next base: position 112,069,906 of record JBAIZL010000004.1, read on the forward strand.
AGAAGACAATTTACTTATAAAATTTAAGCATGAATGTATTACAGACTGCATAATATGGCCAGCTGATAGTATTTTCAATACATTTGAAAATATTGTGCTCCAAATGCAGATAAAACGTCTTTACCTTATAGATTTTTTTATAAGATGCCTATGATAGGTATTATAAATAATTCTAATAAAATATTGATATTTTTGTTATATATCACAATAGATTTTTTTACATATATTCTTTCATTAATAAATGTTTACTTTTAATTAAAACAGGTTGTAATTAAATTTAATAGAGATTAATTCCTCGCACAGTCATTAAAATATGGATGATTAAATATGCTGAAACATTCTCGTCTTTCTCACTCATCCCTCTCTTCTCCCTCTATCTTTCTAGTTGAAGTCCGTTAAAAGTAGTTGAACTAGTTTAAATCTATTATTAACTCAAGTATCTTCTTTTGGTGTAATAGTCTGCAAAGCTTCTACCTCTGGGAGGCACAGGTTGAGATAGACGGAGTTTATTAAGTGAGGTCACCTTGGAATAGAAAGGCATATGTTTGTATACGGAAGGGACACCTATAGACACGATCTGAAGCGAATTCAATGAATACATAATGCGGTTTGTAGAGTAAGTGCACAGGCATCGCTTCTCCCGAGTCGAGTTTACTTTCACTTTGTGCAAACATATTGTGTTGTATAATATTCCACGAAATATTGTCGTCCTTCTGTAAAGTTCAAGCGAAACAACAAATAGAACTGAAATTACAAGAAATTGTTTGCACAGAAATAGTGAAGGGCAGAGAATGGTTATAGGGCTAGATAAACGAAAGTTTGTTATTAGAAAAAATATATAAAATTAATAAATACATATTACAAAAGAAAATAACGTCGTTACAAAATTACGCATACAGATTTAAAATATGTGTTTACTTAGCACGAAACCTCTTAAGCTATAATTTATCCAGGGCGAAATATTTCAATCAGAATATGATTTCAAATTCATATTCTAAATAATATTTTTATTGTTTATAAAATAGACACAACCTATAATTCACTTCGCAATTATGTAAACAAAATGGTATTATCAGCTACAATTCTTAATAGATGCTGCTAATATATATACAAACTCACATGCGTGTGTGTGTTTGTGTGTATGCGCATGTGCGTGTGTGTGTGTGTGTGTGTGTAAAAGTAGGATATATATATATATATATATATATATATATATATATATATATATATTTTAAACAACACAGGTTATTCAAATACAAGAATATTTATTATTTTATATCCAAAGCTTTTCGTTGGCAAACAGTACCAACATCATCTATGATGCTGGTACTGTTTGCCAAAGAAAAGCTTTGGATATAAAATAATAAATATTCTTTTATTTGAATAACCTGTTTTGTTTTAAATTATTAAACAAGAAAATGTATTTTATATATATATATATATATATATATATATATATATATATATATATACATATGTGTGTGTGTGTGTGTGTGTGTGTGTGTGTGTGTGTATGTATAATGATACCTGTTAAAGTTTCTGACAGTTTCTGATATCTGAATAAGTTTTGTTTTAATTAATTAAATAAGTAATTAATTACAAGATAAACCTTTATATAAATTTTTCCTTTTATTTTTTAATAGTTAGGCCTATTATTTTAATTTTTATTGTTATAATTTTTACAGTTTATAAATGTATTGTATTTTTACCGTTATACAAAATGTAGTCGCCAAAATAATTTTATTACAATTTTTCCTCCTTTACCAATCAGAATATACTCACGTGATTTGTATTTACTCAAGTGTAAGATAAATCATACATAACCCAATTTTCTCTGTATTCAAACATACCATTACCGAATGTGCGATCACTTTCCATAAAACCACGTGTTTATGGGCTGTGGAACCATAACGGAAGTATATAACGGAAACCAATAACAATGATCTGCTGAATCAATTTATTTTTATGGTCACATCAGTGTGTTGAAGGAGATTTTCCTTATGACACATTGTAATGGAAGCTCGTTGGACTTCGGGTTTTTCTTATGTTATTGGCAAATATAAAAAAGAATACTTCAAAAACTTTTATAACGTGGTAACAAATATAAGTGAATGGGGATTTGGTGCAGATTCATTTTGTAAATAGAAGTTGAATAAAGAAATAGGATAACAATAATTGGTAATTATTTATTTTACTAGATTAGGATAAGTTGAAAATAAAACCTTAACTAAGGTTATTCTTGTACCTTATGTTTATAATATTGTAATATGTAATAGTGAATTTCTTCTTGAGTTAACATCAGCTACTAGTTCCATTAATTTTGTGTCTTGTTAGACTTATTTTTAAACTTCATAGTTTGTTATTCGTTAAACGCCATACTTTCATTTTCGTTAGATACTAGTTAATATTTTTTATCGGTTAAATGCTATATCTGACCAATCGCAGAGAGTAAATAATCTTTTATTTTCTAAAGTGCAATTTCCATTTAAAAAACTACAAAACACTCTCAATAAAATCTATGAGCTACACATTTTATAACTTCCTCTAGTAATATTAAGTGCCTGAATAAAGCTATTTTAGTATTAGTAGAATTCATTAACCTTCCTATGTAAGGTTGTGAATAATTAAATGATCAATTTCTAGTTCATTTTGTACAATATTAATAGAGCCCTTAAGACTCTACACAAAAGTTGTATGAAGTCAGTCATCCAGTCAAACAAACTAGGAATTAAGTGACACCCGAGGAAATGCAGCGCATACCCTGCGACAATATCTGCAGTGAAGCCTGTCTATGAATGGGAGCCAGGAATCCAAAATTTATTGATAATCTTTGATGAAATAAACTTTTTAATGTTTCAACAGTTTTTAGTAACAGTTTCTATGTTTGCATATTTATAGTGTATTTTTAAGAACAATATAATCAAAAATTCACATGTTATCACTTATTTAAATGCAAATGGAATGATATAACTACATTACATACCTCGCCGCTTTTGTAAAAAGATTTTCTCCTATATAAAACTAAAATAATTAATTATAATATTTAATTCATGAAATAATATTTGTAATCACTGTATTAACGTCCATTGTCTTTCATTACAAGTTTTAAATGTATTTGAACTTGAGTGGATGAATAAAACGAAATTATGTGCAATATATATGTATATATATATATATATATATATATATATATATATATATATATATATATATATATATATAAATATGTATGTATTTGGAGGAATTAAAAAATGATGTCATCAAAATCAATCACAATGCATTGAATAGTCAAGAGATATGGCACTTTTTGTGTAAATAATTGTCAAGCATTCTCAGTAACAAATTATTTCTCATCAAATTGGAAATTGTTAAATCTCTCAAACAATGACGAATGACACGTCGTTGTAGATTAATTCCAGACATTACTTATTAACTGACAGCTTTTTATCTCAATATATCAATGCTTCTGGATATATGAAATGTTCAAATAGTTTTAATTTGTTCTTTTATCATTAGTGTTGGAGGTTGAGTCGGGCAATCCTATCAAACAGCTGTGAATCCAATCTTTTTTTTTTTTTTTTTTTTTTTTTTCTCTGGCGAAAAACCAATTGTGGTTATCATCGCCAAACAAAATCTAACAAAGAACGCAATGTTTTAAATAAAATCAAATAAATTAATAAATAAACAAATAAATAAATACAACAAAAATTACAAAACAAAATAAAACACCAACAATAAAAAACAAAAAAACAACAATACAACAATGAAAAAATTCTTAAAAACTAAATAACAAAATAACAACAAAGAACAATATAACAGTAAATAAATAATATGTAAAACAATAATAGGTAACAATTTACCAATAAATAAATCTCAATAACAATAACAAGAACAGAAAATAAATTTAATTAAAATAAATTAAAGAAACACAGAGAATTATATGTATAAATAAAATTAAAAATATATATATATATTTATGTATTAAATTTTAAAAAATATTTTCAAGTGGTGCAAGAAAGCGATGAATCGGTCAATGGCCGAGGCATCGTCCCTTAGCACCACCTTTAAACTCCCTTTTAAATTAAAAAGGGCACGAACATTGCTTACATTAACACAGTCTACTAAAATATGTTTTATTGTGAAGATATCACCGCAATATTGGCATATTGGTGGATCTTCACGACTCATCAAATATCCATGAGTTGCAAAAGAGTGGCCAACGCGAAGGCGTGTAACCACCACTTCCTCCCTACGTTTTGAACGAATTGAAGACCTCCATGGTCGGACGGTATCTTTAATTTCCCTCAGCTTATTCTCAATCACGGTATGCCACTCGTCATTCCAAGCAGCGAGCAATAAATGTTTCGCGAAACACACATAATCAGATGCCATAACCAGTTGAGTAATAGGCACCAAACTTGTAGCTTTCTTCGCCGCTTCATCTGCTTTTGTGTTTCCAAGTATTCCGCAATGTCCAGGAACCCAACAGAAAGTTACCCTCACACCCCTCAATTGAAGCCTGTGTACAGCACACAAAATGTCCCCAACCAAAGGGTTGCTAGAGAAAACATCCTGAAGAGCCCGAAGAGCACTTTTGGAATCCGAACACAAAAGATAATGCGAGGATCGAGATTGAATGACGGTCAAAGCTTTAAAAATAGCAAATAGTTCTGCCGTGAAAACACTGCAAGCTGAGGGCAATCCGTACGTGTAGGTACATCCAGATGCATAAAACGCACACCCAACGCCATTGTCCAGTTTAGATCCATCAGAGAAAATAATTTCACTGTGTTGGTGAGATTTATAAATGGATAAAAATTCCTGGTGGTAGACCACAACAGGAGTATCGTGTTTTATATAACTAGACAATGAGAAATCGAAGTGCGGCGTTTTTATTATCCATGGAGGTAGATAGCACATTTGTCGTTCAAACATAGTTGGAAGTTGCAACTCAAGGTCATCCAATATTCTTAACGTTCGTATGCCAAAGGGAGCGGTCGAACGTTGACGTGTATTGTACACTTGATTTAGCGTATTATAAAAGACTCTTTCAAATGCCGGGTGGTTGGGTTTGCTTCGAAGAACAGAAACGTAAGATATTTGTAGCATCTGACGTCGTCTTGAAAGAGCGGGTTCCCCAGCCTCGACAAGAAGACTAGGGATTGGGCTAGTTCTAAATGCACCAGTAGCCAGTCTAAGTCCAGAGTGGTGGACAGCATCGAGAGTTTTCAGAACTGTAAGTCGTGCGGATGAATAGGCTTGACAGCCATAATCAATGCGCGATCTAACGACCGCGCGATAAAATCGAAGCATACTAGTTCTGTCTGCTCCCCAATTCGTACCACTAAGGACTCTTAACATATCCAATTTCTTATTGCATCTCACCTTCAAATCACGAACATGTGGGATCCATGAGAGTCTTTTATCAAATAAAAGACCTAGAAATCGAACACTATCCGTGGTTTGAAGCTGAACCCCGTCAAGAAAAAGGATCGGCTCCTGGTGTTGCCTACGACGACTAAATGCTACACATTGGGTCTTCGAAGCAGAGAATTTGAAACCTGTAGATTTTGACCATTCCTCCAATCTGTATATTGCTAACTGCAAAGATCCTTCCGCAGTTGCCATACTACGTGCAGGCACATGTATACAAAAGTCACCCACAAAAAGGGAACAGTGTACCGGAGATCGTATATTACTGGTGATACTATTTATTGCAACGGCAAACAGCGTGACGCTCAGCACGCTGCCCTGCGGTACACCATTCTCCTGTGTACAGCTGTTTGAATACGTGCCTCCAAGTCGAACGCGGAAAGATCTGTTTGAAAGAAAGTTAGCGATGAATGCTAGGATATTCCCTTGTATACTCCATGATTTCAGAGTGTTCAGAATTCCTCTTTTCCATGCCATATCATATGCCTTTTCAAGGTCAAAGAAAACCGCAACGAGCGTTTGACGCAAGAGAAAGGCATCTTGAATAGCGGATTCTAACAGAACCAATTGGTCAACTGATGAGCGTCCTAGTCTGAAACCACATTGTTCGTTGCTAAGAAGGTTGTTGGTTTCTAGGTACCAGACAAGACGGCGGTTGACCATCTTCTCCAGTAGTTTGCACAAGACGCTTGTAAGTGATATAGGCCTGTAACTACTGGGGTTGGTTTTGTCCTTACCTGGCTTCAAAAGAGGAATTACAGTCGATTCTAACCATGCATCGGGGAAAGAGCGCTCCTCGAATAAACGATTGTATACTCGAAGGAGGACAAGTTTCGCCGATGATGGTAGATGTTTTAGCATGGAGTACACAATGGAATCAGGACCTGGTGCAGAATCCTTCGTTGACGCAAGAGCTGACTCTAATTCCCCTATAGAGAAAGGAGTGTTTAAAGGAGAGTCCTCAGACGACCCAACAGTAAACGGTATTGCTTCTTCCTTCAGTTTATAAATCTGGAATAATCTATTATAGGCTGTAGTAGCAGAAAAGCTAGAAAAAGATGTTCCAAGTACATCAGCAATGTCATCACTGTTTGTGATTAATCTCCCATCTGGTTGCTTCAGCGCAATGACTGGCAACGGAATGGAAGTACCACAAACTGATCTTAGTTTCCTCCACACTGTGGAGGACGGAGTTGTTCGTCTAATTGTGCCAATGTACTGTTCCCAAGAGTTCCCTCTACTCAGCCCAAATATCCTCCGTGCTTTCGCACGGAGTATTTTATATTCCTGAAGGTTTCCATTCGTTGGGTGTCGTTTAAATCTCCTAAGAGCTCCTCGTCGTAAACGGAGGATTTCTGTGCATTCATCGTTCCACCACGGCACAGGCGGTCGGCGTGGATGCGCAGAGGTTTTCGGAATGGTCTTTTCAGCGGCATTTAAAATTGCTTTTGTAAAATTTTCTATATTTTCATCAATGGGTGTCAGATAATCCATGTCAAGTGATACAAGGTAATTCGAGTAGGAGTCCCAGTTGGCTTTTCGCAAAATCCAACTGGAATTTCGAACATAACAGGTTTGGGAGTCACATAAACTGATCTTAATAGGCACATGGTCGCTTCCATACAAATCATTGAGTACCGACCATGTGCATCTAGTAGCTAATTGAGGGCTGCAAATCGATAGATCAACAGCTGTCCATCCACCAGTAGATGCTGCTAAATGAGTAGGAGAACCGTCATTTAGCAGACATAAGTCTAGTTCCGTTCTTACACTTTCAACAATATCATCTCGAGAGTTCCTAGTCGGAGATCCCCAAGACGAATGGTGGGCATTAAAATCCCCTACCAATAAGAACGGAGTTGGTAACTGGCTTATCAAATTTACTAAATCACTGTGATGCAGGTTTTCTTGTGGTGGCAAGTAGACACAACACACAGTGATTTTAAACGGGACAGCTGTTTGAACGGCTACTGCTTGTAAAGGAGTTATTAAGTTTAGAGAAACAGCATCGATACAGTCACGGGCTAGGATGGCTACGCCACCTCTAGCTCGATCTTCTGTAACGAAGTCCGATCTAAAAACTGAATACTCCCTTAAATGGAAATTATGCGATTCGTGGAGATGTGTCTCCTGTAGACATACAAACATCGGGTACACATCTCGCACGAGTACTTTAAGTTCTTCTATGTGACTCCTAACACCGTTGACGTTCCATTGTATCACTGACTTGTTAATTGCAGACATTTATTAACTCAGCAATGGATTGATCTGACACCCATTGGTGCTCTCTCCTTTCTTGCCTGGGACGTTTTTAGACGTCTCAGGCTTACATTTCTCAGATTCCATATCCACCCGTTCAGGGATGGAATCTGAGGAAGTTTTGGGTTTAGGAGGTTTAGTTTTTACATTCCCTCCTTTGTTAGCATTTTGTTTAATACCCGGTAACGACGGTGGCGATGTGGTCTGACGTAACACTGGTTTACGTGGTTTCGATTTTTCCAACGTCTTCTGCACAGAAGGTTTATTACCCGTTGATAATATCTTCTGCACAGAAACACAAGGCTCACTTAGTGACTTATTTCGTGCTCCAATCCCCCCAGTGGAAGGGATAGGTACACGAGGCAAAACACTATCAGTTGCTGCAGGTTGTTCCAAAATCAAAGACGGACCATTTGTGACTAAGCACAAAAGGCGAGACACTTGTTCAGTTAGAGCTTCAATCTTCTTGGACAGCTCAGCACAGTTGGAACAAGACGATTTTGAAGCGGTCAGGGTAGCGGCATAAGTCTTACTGTCTGTCTTTGGCTGAGTTGATCGATAGAGATTTTTGGCCTCTGGAAACGACAGCTTGTCTTTCGCCATGATGCCTAGGATAGCTTTCTCTTCCTTAAAGGTAGGACAATTGTAGGATCGCGCTGGGTGGTCACCACCACAGTTGGCGCATTTCGGAGAATTAACACAATCCTTATCATCATGGCCTTCAACGCTACATATACCGCATACGTTCTGCTTCGAACACGTAGAGCTGATATGCCCAAATCGCTGGCACTTGAAGCAGCGCCTAGGGTTAGCCACGTATGGTCTCACTGAGAGCCTTTGGTAACCTGCATGTAAATATTCGGGTATTTCCGGTTTGCCGAAGGTAACGATAAAAGAAGCTGTTGCTACCTTTTCTCCTTTGTCCATTTTCATGATAGGGACAACGTCCGTAACTGACTGAGACGACAGTTCGGACTTAATTTCACCAACTGAAATGTACATTAAATCCCTACATGTGATGACCCCCTTTGAGTAATTCAAGGATCTGTGGGGAGCCACAGATACCTTGACCCGGTCAAAGAAAGAGGTCATTTTAGATAGAGCACGGGTTTGTCTCTCGGTGGAAGTCGCAACTAACAGTGTTCCGTTTCTGAGTTTCTTAATAGAGGCTACTGGGCCTCCAGCACAAGCAGTAATAGCCTTGTTAATAAGGAAGGGAGAAACTTTGGAAAGATCTTTCCCTTCTTCGGCACTAGAAACAACTAAATACTTTGCTGATGGCAATGTCTGCGACGTTACCACCATCAACGTTTTACTCAGATCTTGACTATCGTCAGGAGAATCCTGGCGTGTCCTCTTCAGACTAGTCATATTTGACGTGGTTTTGGAATCCATAAATATTTTTTGCCAGCCATCGTGTCAAGCGTTACGGGCGAGACTATAGGAACGGGTACACCCTTGGATCACATTAAGATCATTTCCAACCCTCAGAACTCTGAGGCCTATAGCTTTTCTCCTTAGCTCGACTGGATGGGCATCAGTCGAGGACTCGTAATACTGTGCACAGGCTCCGACACCCATGCACCGCGGACACTCCCTGTCCAAGGACCGAAGCGGCTGGTAGACCAGAAACCGCGCTTACGTCTTCGGCAGAGCAAGCTCACATCAGCGTCCCAGACCAGAGTTTGTCACGCTCTGGACTTTTCAGCACTCCCAACGCGCAACGGTTCTGACCAGTCAAAATTCCCTAAGCGAAGATGTAAGTGTTGAAATGTGTATAGATTGTGTTGGTGTGTGTATGTGTGTGTGTAGGTTTTTGTGAGTGGTGTAGTGTTAGGCTAGGGTACCGCGAGGGACGCCAAATCCCTCGTAGGTGCGGCTAGTCCGCACCCCCCTGCGGGTGTGAATCCAATCTGATATTGCCTCTGTGCTTGATGAATTTCAGAACGCATTACTTACCAGACATAATTACTCTTCTATGTCCGTATTTTAAGCGACACTTTTATAGTTTAATTGTTATTGTAAAACTGTTTTCTTTTATTTTTTTAAGGTTTTCATTATTTGTATGGCCGTTAAGTGTCTACTACAAATTTCAGTATTTTTCTTCTTATATTTCATTTTAATTTCGCTGTTCGTACATTTTTGGCGTGAAAGAGCTACTAAATCCAATAACCTGTCCTGTGTTTTTGTGTGATCTTAAATTTCGTTCATTATTCAAATAAAAAATCAACTTTTCACTAGAACAGTTCAATTTACTCCTACCAATACCTTGCGTATACTAAACCAGTTGTTTTTATTACACTTGTTTGTATTATCTTGACAAAAAAACCTACTACTTACTGATTTATTTAGCAGACGCGTTTCGCGTCAGGTCAGCTCATTATTCAATTCTGTGAATTACTGACAAGACTATTGCTCATGTGTGTTGTGTTAGTGTGAAACTGTGGTTTATTTTTGTTCTGTCTTATGTTATGGTTCATAGCGTAATTGTCAATTATGTGTTCAAATATAGTGTTAGGTTGGGAGTATGTTTTGTCATTCTGAATGTGTTGTGGATAGTATTTATGGTGTTTATATATCTCATAGTTTTCTACTGTGTTACGTTTTTTGCTTTTATTGATGTAATGTAGGATTTTTAGATTTGTGTCTGTGTCACTCTGTGAGTGTAGTGTGGTTTGTATGTGTATGGCGAAATTTGAAGTGGATTGTGCCTATCTTATTTGTTTTACGTGTATGTTGCATCTTGTGGTAAATCTTCTCCATGTTTGTCATATGTAAAAGCTGGGACAGTTGTTGCATGTAATCTTGTATACGGCAGCCCTATCGTGTTTGTCCTGGTGTGTTTTTTAACTGTGTAGGTGTTTTTTAATTGTGTTGGATGTTGTGAATGCTACTCTGTATTTAGGTTTTCGGAAATTGGACGTTATTTTTTGTGATGTGTTGTCGTAAGGGGTATATATTTTTGTGTTATTGTTTTCTGTTGTGTTATATGTATGTTGTTTTATGAGCATTATGTTGTGTATCAAGACGTGTTTGTATGCATTTTATAGGCTATGTGTTTTGTTGTATTTAGTTCGTTAATTTTGTTTTTATTGTTCATGGGTATGATGATTAAACTGTGTATCATGGAGTGGAAGCAGAATGTTTGCGTTGTGTGAGGTGATTGGACGTGCTGTGTATAACTCTGTCTGTGGTGGTGGGTTTCCTATATATTTTGAATGGTGTTTGTTGTTTTGTTATCGTTAGGTCTAGAAAGTTGCTTTTGTTCTGTTGTTCCTTTTCCAGTGTGAAGGTTATGTTGCTGTGTAATTTGTTTATGTAATTTGTGAAAAATATTTATCTGCCTGATGTTGCCGTTGTATAGCATTAGGATGCCATCTACGTATCTGTACCAATATATTATTTTGTGGGCATGTTTGTTGTTGTTTATGATAGGGTTTTGGTCTAAATTGTGTATGAATATTTCTGATAATATGCTTGAAATTGGGGATCCCTTGGGTAAACCTTAGTTTTGTGTGTAGTATTTGCCGTTGTACGAGTATGTGTAGTAATTCTGAGAAGTCATTGTTTATGTTAGTGTTATTATTTCTTTGGTAGTATACAACACAAAAACTGTCAGTTATTTTTTTCACATGTATAGCTTACTTTGTAGCTAAATTTGAATGGAATAAAACCTAATTAGTACTTTGTTTTACAAATTAATCGAGAGTTTAGAAATATATACAATGTGGTTATTTATATTACTTTATGTAGTATTTTTAAGGTTTTGGGGCATCAGGTAATTTTTTTATTATATTTTATGGTTTCTTGATTACTCCCTTCATTCCAGAACCCGTAATTAAATGTATATGTTTCTGTTGGAAAATCAGCAACAGGTGCAAAATAGATGACAAGGAATAACTTGGGTGCCAAGTTCTCCGATCTGTTCCGAATTTAGAAAAGCTGTTGTGCATCCAAATCGAAAATAGTGAAATTGAAAAAATACTTAAATATTTTAAAAAATATTTATGTAAAGACTTACAGTTTTTATATCGGAGACAAAACATGAAATGTGAATGCTTTGGATCTTCAAAACTCATCTCTCCATCCTCTGAAACCGATATTATGTCCAGACGAGTTATCAATTTTATGAAGAAGCCATTAAATTCCTTGGTATTGTTCCACAAAGCGGTGAAGATAACCTAGGAGTCTTTGTGTTCTCGGAAGACATAGAAAAACTCAAAAGAATTTGGTACATTTAATTCGGGAATGATCCAAAGCGAAATGGAAACACTCCAATTCAAAAATTGTAAGGAAAATATTATTTAATTTGGTAGATAGAGAGGGAGAGAGAGAGAGAGAGAGAGAGAGAGAGAGAAAGGGAGAGGAAGAGGATGAAGAAGAAAGAATGTAAAAAAGAATGTGTTATTTTTAATAAAAAAATAAAACTATTTAATAATCTCTCAACCCTATGAATTTAAACAATCTCTGAAATCTATTAAAACCAACATACTTTTCTCATAAATATTTTATTACATAAAACAAAAAATTATAATGTTTGTACTAATAATTAGATTGAAAAAACAATGAAACGCATAATTATGCTATAAACAATTATATTTGAATGATTGTTATCATCATAACGCTTTCGAAATACATCTTTAATCAATTTAGAACACTTAGTTTAAAATATGGATAAAATATCGTTTTCCTGATGATATTAGGAAACCTTCGTTTTGTTTCTTTATCCACTGATAAATATCATTCATTTAAAATAAAGTATAAAAGGAACCACAAAGACAAAAAAATTGTTTTGGAGGTTTGCCAAAGTTCAACTAAAATACTTTCTCCGCAGTGCGGGTCTTGCTCATTTAGTTTTAACTTTGCGCAAAAATGCATTGAAAACGAAATCAAAAACCAATTATTCTATAAATGAATGTGTTTAAGTCCATAAAACGCTCAACACCGTAAAGTGCTATAAAAACTATAAAACATAAGTTAATAAAGTAAAATAATAACGTTCGTTTGAAAAAATCTTACTCGTAAGTAATAAAAAAATTGTACTAGAAGAAATTATTTTCCCATTGTAAATAGGTTATTTTACCGGAAAAATCTTTTAATGCCACCTATTTATCAGCTACGCAGTCAAATCTAAGAGTAAATTTCAATATAAAATTTATAGCGTGCAATTTGACTAGATTCGTTAAACTTTGGTTAAAAATTTAAAATATACTATTTAATGGCTTTGTAAATAACATATTGTGATTAGACAATCTCTTACTCAAGCTTATTTATCTAGCACACACAGTTAATTTATCAAGCCTTAGACCTAACTACAATACAGAGTCGAGCTTTCTTAATTAATCTGAAAATACTTGCAAAGATTAGATCTACTTCTATCATTATAAAAATTTTATTAAACAATAGGCCTTATAATACATAAAAAATTTATTTCAATTGTAAGAGACCACAGCCAATAGTAAAAAAGCTGTTATATATATTGTCATACAAACACAATCTCACTTTCCAAAAACATTTCTTCAGCCTATGCACTGCATTGTTTAAGGACCGTATTGATATTTAGACACAATGTTTAGGTTGTACACAAAGTTAAGTTTGGTTATAAACAAATTCTTTGTAAGCTGAACGATGGCTGAAGCTTATGACGTTGCGTTCATATTCTTGCAAATGGCGTCATGCTACAGCGACGGGCATATGCTCACGTTATGGAAGCCTTAATTCTAGTTTGTTTTCTGCATTTTCCACTTTAATAGTAATAATAATCTTTTTAAAAGTAACTAAGTCACAAATTGCAGTGAAGTATGAAGTTGGGTTATAAAGAAAGGGAAAACTATTTTGGCAGAGTCTCCAGTCTACTTTAGCGTTATTCGATGTATTATTTGTTTATAACCTAACCTATCCAAGCTAATAACCTCGCCTAGCTTAGGTTGTGATATAGGCATAATCTATTTATTTAATTTTAATTTTAAATAAAACAGTGCACAGTTTTTTAAAGGGGCATTCAATTTGCACAGTTTGTATGTGTTTACACATTGAGGCTTTGCATATTTTAAAATATTAACCACTATTTATGTTTTCGAGACTGGAAACTATATACACTTGAGAAGAACCTAGTTTTAGTAACATAAGTAAAACTAGGTTTCTCTAATCTTTCTTAAATATTTTCTTGTTCCATTATAATAACACAATCTTATGTTAAGAGTTGAAAACATAGTACCGTATAGTATAATTTAAAATATAGGAAAGAAAGAATTAATAAAATACAATTAATTAAGGAATTTAGAGATTAGAAAGTTTAAAAGAATGAAATACAGTAGAGTCTCGTAAATTCGAGGTAGATGAGACCGAGACCCTCTCGGATTAGACGGAAATACGTTCTTGTACATTAGAATAACAGGAGTTCTATTGAACAATAATACTACAGTTAAGAATGCACAAAAAACGTTTATATTGATTATTGTAATTACATAAATTAATGTTGCTTTGGAATATATTGTTTGTCACGGTTGCTAAGTTTTTTTGGAAAAAGTTGTGACCTGTCTTCTGTGCCTACTTAATTTTTATCCTGCCGTCCAGTTTCCTTCACCATGACTTATTTTCCTTTCTTGAAACTGTTTCGGTCGAACCTACATTTTTACTCTCGTCATTAAAGACTTCAGTATTGCCTTGTACCATTTCATTAATCGTAACATGTGTTATTGATACTTACTTACGTTCGTCCTTACTCATCGTAACATGTGTTGTTGTTACTAACTTACGTTCGTCCTTACTCCTCGTAACATATGTTATTGATACTTACTTACGTTCGTCCTTACTCTTCGTAACATGTGTTGTGGATACTTACTTACGTTCGTCCTTACTCATCGTAACATGAGTTGTTGATACTTACTTACGTTCGTCCTTACTCATCGTAACATGTGTTGTTGTTACTTACTTACGTTCGTCCTTTCTCATCGTAACATGTGTTGTTGTTACTTACTTACGTTCGTCCTTACTCATCGTAACATATGTTGTTGTTACTTACTTACGTTCGTCCTTATTCATCGTAACATGTGTTGTTATTACTTACTTACGTTCGTCCTTACTCATCGTAACATGTGTTATTGATACTTACTTACGTTCGTCCTTACTCATCGTAACATGTGTTGTTGTTACTAACTTACGTTCGTCCTTACTCCTCGTAACATATGTTATTGATACTTACTTACGTTCGTCCTTACTCATCGTAACATGTGTTGTGGATACTTACTTACGTTCGTCCTTACTCATCGTAACATGAGTTGTTGATACTTACTTACGTTCGTCCTTACTCATCGTAACATGTGTTGTTGTTACTTACTTACGTTCGTCCTTACTCATCGTAACATGTGTTGTTGTTACTTACTTACGTTCGTCCTTACTCATCGTAACATATGTTGTTGTTACTTACTTACGTTCGTCCTTACTCATCGTAACATGTGTTCTTGTTACTTACTTGCGTTCGTCCTTACTCATCGTAACATGCGTTATTGATAATTACTTACGTTCGTCCTTACTCATCGTAACATGTGTTGTTGTTACTTACTTACGTTCGTCCTTACTCATCGTAACATGTGTTGTTGTTACTTACTTACGTTCGTCCTTATTCATCGTAACATGTGTTGTTGTTACTTACTTACGTTCGTTCTTACTCATCGTAACATGTGTTCTTGATACTTACTTACGTTCGTCCTTATTCATCGTAACATGTGTTGTTGTTACTTACTTACGTTCGTCCTTACTCATCGTAACATGTGTTGTTGTTACTTACTTACGTTCGTCCTTACTCATCGTAACATGTGTTGTTGTTACTTACTTACGTTCGTCCTTACTCATCGTAACATGTGTTATTGATACTTACTTACGTTCGTCCTTATTCATCGTAACATGTGTTGTTGTTACTTACTTACGTTCGTCCTTACTCATCGTAACATGTGTTGTTGTTACTTACTTACGTTCGTCCTTACTCATCGTAACATGTATTATTGATACTTACTTACGTTCGTCCTTACTCATCGTAACATGTGTTGTTGTTACTTACTTACGTTCGTCCTTATTCATCGTAACATGTGTTGTTGTTACTTACTTACGTTCGTCCTTACTCATCGAAACATGTGTTGTTGTTACTTACTTACGTTCGTCCTTTCTCATCGTAAAATGTGTTGTTGTTACTTACTTACGTTCGTCCTTACTCATCGTAACATGTGTTGTTGTTACTTACTTACGTTCGTCCTTACTCATCGTAACATGTGTTGTTGTTACTTACTTACGTTCGTCCTTACTCATCGTAACGTGTGTTATTGATACTTACTAACGTTCGTCCTTATTCATCGTAACATGTGTTGTTGTTACTTACTTACGTTCGTCCTTACTTATCGTAACATGTGTTGTTGTTACTTACTTACGTTCGTCCTTACTCATCGTAACATGTGTTATTGATACTTACTTACGTTCGTCCTTACTCATCGTAACATGTGTTGTTGTTACTTACTTACGTTCGTCCTTACTCATCGAAACATGTGTTGTTGTTACTTACTTACGTTCGTCCTTACTCATCGAAACAAGTGTTGTTGTTACTTACTTACGTTCGTCCTTACTCATCGTAAAATGTGTTGTTGTTACTTACTTACGTTCGTCCTTACTCATCGTAACATGTGTTGTTGTTACTTACTTACGTTCGTCCTTACTCATCGTAACATGTGTTGTTGTTACTTACTTACGTTCGTCCTTACTCATCGAAACACGTGTTGTTGTTACTTACTTACGTTCGTCCTTACTCATCGTAACATGTGTTGTTGTTACTTACTTACGTTCGTCCTTACTCATCGTAACATGTGTTGTTGTTACTTACTTACGTTCGTCCTTACTCATCGTAACATGTGTTGTTGTTACTTACTTTCGTTCGTCCTTACTCATCGTAACATGTGTTGTTGTTACTTACTTACGTTCGTCCTTACCCATCGAAACATGTGTTATTGATACTTACTTACGTTCGTCCTTATTCATCGTAACATGTGTTGTTGTTACTTACTTACGTTCGTCCTTACTCACCGTAACATGTGTTGTTGTTACTTACTTACGTTCGTCCTTACTCATCGTAACGTGTGTTATTGATACTTACTAACGTTCGTCCTTATTCATCGTAACATGTGTTGTTGTTACTTACTTACGTTCGTCCTTACTCATCGTAACATGTGTTGTTGTTACTTACTTACGTTCGTCCTTACTCATCGTAACATGTGTTATTGATACTTGCTTACGTTCGTCCTTACTCATCGTAACATGTGTTGTTGTTACTTACTTACGTTCGTCCTTACTCATCGTAACATGTGTTGTTGTTACTTACTTATGTTCGTCCTTACTCATCGAAACATGTGTTGTTGTTACTTACTTACGTTCGTCCTTACTCATCGTAAAATGTGTTGTTGTTACTTACTTACGTTCGTCCTTACTCATCGTAACATGTGTTGTTGTTACTTACTTACGTTCGTCCTTACTCATCGAAACATGTGTTGTTGTTACTTACTTACGTTCGTCCTTACTCATCGTAAAATGTGTTGTTGTTACTTACTTACGTTCGTCCTTACTCATCGTAACATGTGTTGTTGTTACTTACTTACGTTCGTCCTTACTCATCGTAACATGTGTTGTTGTTACTTACTTACGATCGTCCTTACTCATCGTAACGTGTGTTATTGATACTTACTAACGTTCGTCCTTATTCATCGTAACATGTGTTGTTGTTACTTACTTACGTTCGTCCTTACTTATCGTAACATGTGTTGTTGTTACTTACTTACGTTCGTCCTTACTCATCGTAACATGTGTTATTGATACTTACTTACGTTCGTCCTTACTCATCGTAACATGTGTTGTTGTTACTTACTTACGTTCGTCCTTACTCATCGTAACATGTGTTGTTGTTACTTACTTACGTTCGTCCTTACTCATCGAAACATGTGTTGTTGTTACTTACTTACGTTCGTCCTTACTCATCGTAAAATGTGTTGTTGTTACTTACTTACGTTCGTCCTTACTCATCGTAACATGTGTTGTTGTTACTTACTTACGTTCGTCCTTACTCATCGTAACATGTGTTGTTGTTACTTACTTACGTTCGTCCTTACTCATCGTAACGTGTGTTATTGATACTTACTAACGTTCGTCCTTATTCGTCGTAACATGTGTTGTTGTTACTTACTTACGTTCGTCCTTACTTATCGTAACATGTGTTGTTGTTACTTACTTACGTTCGTCCTTACTCATCGTAACATGTGTTATTGATACTTACTTACGTTCGTCCTTACTCATCGTAACATGTGTTGTTGTTACTTACTTACGTTCGTCCTTACTCATCGTAACATGTGTTGTTGTTACTTACTTACGTTCGTCCTTACTCATCGAAACATGTGTTGTTGTTACTTACTTACGTTCGTCCTTACTCATCGTAAAATGTGTTGTTGTTACTTACTTACGTTCGTCCTTACTCATCGTAACATGTGTTGTTGTTACTTACTTACGTTCGTCCTTACTCATCGTAACATGTGTTGTTGTTACTTACTTACGTTCGTCCTTACTCATCGAAACACGTGTTGTTGTTACTTACTTACGTTCGTCCTTACTCATCGTAACATGTGTTGTTGTTACTTACTTACGTTCGTCCTTACCCATCGAAACATGTGTTATTGATACTTACTTACGTTCGTCCTTATTCATCGTAACATGTGTTGTTGTTACTTACTTACGTTCGTCCTTACTCATCGTAACATGTGTTGTTGTTACTTACTTACGTTCGTCCTTACTCATCGTAACATGTGTTGTTGTTACTTACTTACGTTCGTCCTTACTCATCATAACATATGTTGTTGTTACTTACTTACGTTCGTCCTTATTCATCGTAACATGTGTTGTTGTTACTTACTTACGTTCGTCCTTACTCATCGTAACATGTGTTGTTGTTACTTACGTTCGTCCTTACTCATCGTAACATGTGTTGTTGTTACTTACTTACGTTCGTCCTTACTCATCGTAACATGTGTTGTTGTTACTTACTTACGTTCGTCCTTACTCATCGTAACATGGGTTGTTGTTACTTATTTACGTTCGTCCTTACTCATCGTAACATATGTTGTTGTTACTTACTTACGTTCGTCCTTACTCATCGTAACATGTATTTTTTTACTTACTTACGTTCGTCCTTACTCATCCACTGACTTACGTCCATATCATCGACATTTTCCAAACCTGGAAATATCTTGATGAGAAATGTTCAATCTGTTCCTTCTTGGGGATCAATGGCACAATCAACAGTTTTATTATGACTCAGGACTTTATTCCATGCCTTACTTAATATTTCGTTAAATTATTCGGCTACACAGTATACAACTTCCTTAATTATATTTTTTTTAGAAAGCCTACAATTCTTTCTTTTCCTTCAGAGTCACTTCCGAGAAACATTGCATAAGGTAACGTCTGTATTTTCCCGGACATTCCAAAACACCCTGATCAAGCGACTGGGTGAGGCTCGTAACATTTCAGACAACAGTTAATCTTCATCGAGATACTAGGCTGCATTGTCTAACAGTAAATAATTTGAATTTCCTTTAAAATAGATAAAACTGTCTGAAATAGAAATAGGCTCGAAATCAAAGGAAGCTCGAGATATCGGGGCTACAGATTTTTGAGACTCTTCTATAATTAAGCCCGCTTTAGCATACAAAGCTGCCCTTTTTGGAATCATTATTTTAGTTAGATTTAATAATCTCTACACTTACATCAATATTAAAAATTATTTCATAACAAAATTAATTTGATATGATATATAGGTATATATATATATATATATATATATATATATATATATATATATATATATATATATATATATATATGTGTGTAGTTTTTGCATTGCTATTATAAAATATGTCCTTAGATCATCTTTAAAACCTACAGCCGTAGAAATCCAATTACTGCTACATCTGAGGAAATACGTTGTTTATTTAAGGCCCAACCAATTCCGGTTTTGATTTAGATAGTTTTATAACTTTACGCAAAGGATATCAAGATAAAGAATCAAATAAGTTTTCTGTGGGGGAACCCTATACGAAACCTCTCTTAAGCAATCGTCAGCGAGTTTATATGATTTACTCGGAGCCAATAAGCGTGTGATATACGGGTTCCAATAACCCAGACTTAGGTCCGCCATTTTGGGGGATTTATTTGACTACTTGAGGATATAACGAAGATCCCACCTCCGGCGAAATTTATAAATGTAATAAAAGTTATCAGATTTTGACTTGATCTATTTAATGTTTGTTCCTGGCCAAACGGTTTCTAAGGAACTGTAGAAATTTACAAGGAATCTGTTCGGTCTTAAATTTACAAAACGTTAATTTAGTTTACTTAACATATATTTTTAAAATAGAGAAGATATAATGATATTACTTTTATTCTTCACAACCACTTTAGAGATTCAAACAAGAACGTTAGTTTTTTTTTAAATATATTTTTATATATTGTAGATTCTTTTTTTTTTGACACAAACTATTTTAAAATAATAAAAATATTTAGAAACTTATGAATTTATTTTATCTCAGTATGGTCCAAAGGGTTTTTGTTTTCTTAGGCTAATAAATTTGTATTTACATTGTTTGAGTATCAGAAGAATAAAACATAGTAAATCGTGTATCCAGGTGGCTGAGCTGTTTATTTCATTAGGTTTGTTTCATATGTAAATAAAAACCAATACCCATATAATACGCCAGATTCTATTTTACATGAAAATGAATATTTATAAAATGGTTAATTTAAAGGTTTATATTTATTTTGTTATTTTTTTGCCTCTATAAATATTCTTTTGTCAGCAGACGTTTTGTATGTTTTTTTTGTTCTGTACTTATCACAAAATTGTGTTACTACAAGTATTACAATTTTTTATGAAAATTTTTGAAAATGTTTGATCTTCTGCATCTTATTTTAATTATTTCTTTAAAAAATGGGATTTGTATGGGAAATTGAAATTAGGGAAATAAAACTATAGCTGACCTTGTGGGTCTAATGTTTGAATGGAGAGGAAGAAATATTGTGTTACCTCCCGTTACTCGCACCAAAATAAATTATTAATTTGATTAATTTATTCAAAATCTCTTACTTTATTTCCGAGATAATTGTTTCCATAAACAATTACCATCTTTCCTAAGGGAACTCTGGCGGTTGATACCGTCTATCAGTCTTATTTCCTTTCTCACTTAAAACATAGATAGGGAGAGTTACATTAAAACAAAACCATCTACAGTTAAACAAAAGTTTTAATGTCTTAAAATAATATTAGAAAAATTGAAATTGAAAAAAATTAAATTAATTTCTTACGATAAAAAATAAAATAAAAATTTTCTCACGTGTTATTTTAATTATAAAACGAAACATGATTGCATGATGCAACTTGAAAAATATTATAGTTTGCGTTTTTATGTTAATTGATGTATTTAATTTAGTTTTAAAACAAATTTTTAATCCAGAAAATAGATAACTAATCCGGAAAATTGGTAACAAAGGAGCAATTTCACTTGAAATCGGGAAGATTCAAGTATTACTTTACATGAGTTTATTTGGAGATGTGAAATAAAGCGAGGCCTCTGTACCAGCTGGAAGAGATGTAGTCACTAATTTGAGAATGACGTCAAAAATTCAACATTTCACACACACACAAAGGCACAGACAGTCACACACAAACATACAAACACAAATACACACAAACATCCACACACACAACACACACACACACGCACACAAACAAAAACTCACACACACACACACACAAACACCTAAATACATACAAACACACTCACGAAGACTCACAAATACACACACACAAACACAAACACCATACAAAACATAATATAAATAATACAAGAATGGAAACTGTCAAAACGAGTATAAAACAAAATAGAGTTTATGGTGAAAAAAACCGCAATAAAGCGCTGGACTTATGGTCAGAGAGAGAGAGCATAAGATAGAGAGAGAGAAGCGTCTGTTCACGAAAACAAAACTCGTGAATCTTTTTAGACAGATGAAAAAAAAAATTATTCGTTAGTCCCCAGTAATAGATTTCTAACACTTAAAAACGTTTACCGTACATCTTTATACAATGAGAAACATAGATAGTAATTTTAAATCACTTATATCGACCTTCAAACACTAAACTACCAATAACATAGAGGTTAAGAAAGTGAGCGAATATTAATATTATTAGACACTTGTTACGACCTCTATATAAAAAGGGGAATTGTTTAATTTGAAAATGACAGAGAGAGCGAGATAGAGACAATGAGACAAACAGAGGCAGTGAAAGAGAGAGAGAGAAAGACAGGCTACTACTTAATCTCTTAGATACAGAGGCCCATTTCTAAGTAAAGCTATTATCAATAAGTAATTAAAGACAGTTCTCTACATAGAATGAATATATATATATATATATATATATATATATATATATATATATATATATATATATATATATATATATATATTGCCAAATTTAAACTTATGATTAATTAATAGTTTTATTTAGTTATACATCAGATTTCCTTAAAAAAAAAATATATATATATATATATATATATATATATATATATATATATATATATATATATATATATATATAGGCTATATAGACGTAAAAACCTTTTATGTATCATACGTTAGTTGAACCAATTTATTTTTATTTTATGGTCCTCTTACGAGTGTAATAAATAGTTAATTTATAATAACAAATTCAAAAATAATTTATTTAATTACTGTAATAAACTCACATATTCAGTTCAAGTACAAGTATTGAAATTTATATGTTACTCTTCGTTGGAATACATCCAATGATTACAGAAAGTGGGTTCGTTCGATCTCTGCTACTAAGGGTGTCCCTAGGGATACAGAAGGATATACGATTGGGAAAGTTCTTTGTATTCCAGAAGACGCACGAACACACAGAAATGTCCTGTTATTGGTTGATTTGTATGCCTACAACGCGTACGTTTGGGCAGTTTGTGTTCTAGACGTCTGTAACATTTCTATCTGGACTCTGTATTATCTCTAGTGCTTTATTTTATCAAACCATTGCTGGAAAGGTTACGATTTATGTTTTTTATATCACTATGTTTGTTAAATTCTGAATCTTGATTGATTTTTAAATCACTAATTTTTAAATCAATTTAAAGGGGTAGGTTTTATCGAAGATAATATCCTGTTATTCACTTATGTATTTTCTTTACGATATAAAAATAGCTTCACGTAAAGAATAAATGAAAACGTAAAATTAAAAACCATAACTTCATACTTAATTTATACTACATTCAACTACATAGAACCTAAGAAATCAGGATAATACACTATTGAAAAACACGTTACAACTGTTTCGTATCTAACTAATAAAAGAATAATGCACATAGAATAATAATAATAATAATAGAGTATATACTTTGTATGAAATTATATCAGAATTATAAAATACTAATGAAAATTTTATCAATAATATAAAATATTTATCAATATTATAAAATCTTTATGAAATTGTATTTATACTATAAAATATGTATGAAAATTGAATCATTATTATTAAGTGTGTATAAATATTTTATCAATAATATAGATTTTTTATGAAATTGTATCGATATTATAAAATTTGTATGAATGTTGAATCATTATTATGAAATTATTATTATCAATATTATAGAATATGTATGAATATTTAATCAACTATATGATATTTGTATTAGGTTAATATCCAGTTATTTGTTTATGAGATTTATGTACTTTTGTTGAGATATACAAAATAGCTACAGGTAAGGAATAAATAAAAATGGAAAATTAAAAACCACAATTTAAACTTAATTTGGTCAATATTAAACTATGTACAACCAAATAAATCGGAAATTATTGAAAAATACTTGTATAAGTATTTCGTATCTAACTAATAAAAAAATAATGGACATGCAGTAGACTATAAATAAAACTAATAATGATAAGCTATAAAGTTATGTGAAATTATATCAGTATTATAAAATATAAATTAAAATTTTATCAATAATGTAAAATTTGTATGAAAATTATCAATATGTATCAAAATTTAATGAATATTTAAATTTTTTTAAGAAATGAATTTATACTATAAAAAATATGTATAAAAACGTAATCATTATTATAAAATATGTATGAAAAAATATCAATATTATAGATTTTTTTGTAACTGTATCAATATTATAAAACTTGTACGAAAGCTGAGTCAATATTATGAAATTTATGTGAAATTGTATCAATATTATTAAATTTGTACGAAACCTGAATCAATATTATGAAATGTATGTAAAATATTATTCATATTATAAAATGTTTATATTTTGTTCGATTATTTAGAAGGAACATTGAGAAAGTATTGTAACAGAAACGTGCAAGTATATATCAGATGTGATTTTTTATGGCAATATTTAAAATATTGATAGCACGACTGTCAGAGTTTTGTAAAGTTTATAAAAAACAGTTTTTTCTATTTGTTCGTTTGTAAGGTAGAAGTACGAGTGGAAATTTAAAATACATTTCGAAGAAACCTACTTAAGTGGCCCTTTTTACTACTTTGTATAATCATTATAAATATGGACATAGCTACGATACATCTAATGTTTAAACATGGTTAATCTAATGTCTAGGTCTTGCCTGAGTTATCTTTTTCTAGTTTCTAAGGTTTGGGTATGTTGTAGGGAGATAATAAGATGTATAGACCTACTCAGTAAACAAACACCTAATGCTACTCAGAGAGTACAAAACAGGTACATACATGGTCGGCCTATTGGAGCTTAAATAAGATATGTATTTAAATAGAAAACGTGGTATATTATATTCAGTACAATGATCCCTCGTTATTTGCTTGGGTTATGTTCGCAGAGCTCACCGCGAATACAGAAGGCAACTGTATACGGAAAGGAGAGGGTTACGTTCACATCAAATACGCAACAATAATTACAGATATACTGTATATTAATAATACAGTTTGCTGTTTTTACGTACTACATATTTACATAGATATTTTTATTGTTTACTTTCGTTTTCCTTCAATCCGGAAACAAGAACGTTCTATTGAATATATGCACTCACACACACACACAGTCTCACTTGTTCTTCATTGGTAAACACTATCCACTCAAGTTTTGAACACCAAATTTTAGATAAATAATCCTTTAAAAATTGTTAATTTGATATTTGAAACTTGTTATTTTACTTTGTGCGCGGTTTTTGCCTAGTTCTTTATACACTTCTTTATTTGGTGATAGTTATTCTTCAAGCTCTCGATTAAATTTTATTGCCCATCGTCCTTATTTTTCTTGTATGTAACTCACTATTAAATAGTTTATCTTAAAGATAATTTTTCTTAATCGAGGGTATAACGTTTGTTGCCTTTTCTTGCTCCTATTAGAGTTTCATGCTATTATCGCTTGGATAAACAATTAAACTGAACAGATGAAACTAATCACAACAAAATTACTAAGCAATTCCACTAGTAGACGACGTTCTGGAAAATAGTAGTCACGACAAGCATAGGTGACACCTGTTTGGTAACTGATGGGGGAAAAATCCGCGTTAGATTAGGATACGATTATGGATGTTTAGATTAGAAAACTACTAATTCACCGCTAAATAAATAGTAGGATGCTAAACTTACGTATGAAGCTGGATGCTGCCGCGGGATTGACTCATCGTTGTTTGTCAGTGACGATAACGCCGCTTTAAAGATTGTTGTCATAAATAAGGAATGTCTATCATTTGGGTAGTAGGCCTGGTGGTGTATAGTAACACAGATGTTTAAAGAGTAATCAGATTTCTTTGTGATCAATATTGTACAAATAAGGTAACACGAGAAACATATTTCTTATAACCTGCAAAGTATCTATTCTGTTTCTTGTTTTGTGTTCTAAAATACGATACATATTAGCCGGATCGCGAATAAGCGAAACCATGAACACCCGATCTATGAATAGCGAGAGTCTACTATACTAATAACCATTTTAAGTTGATGCAAGCTCCATTAAATACATAATGTGGTTATAGGGTAAATAAGTGGACGAGGCTAAGAATGCTTATGTTGGAAGGAATAAGATATATTTCAACAATCCTAGATGTAAGTATAAATACAACAATAGCAATGTTAATGTAGGTGAGGGTTAGCTTCCTGTTAGGCCCTTCCAAATGTCCAACTCTTATAAAAGTAAAGAGGTATTCCATCAGTTAGCACTGTTTTTTTATTTAAACCTTATTCATTTGTATTTTATTTATTTAATAATTTTTTTAATTAAAAAAATGCTAATGTTTTTTTACAATATTTACCAAATCTCCACCAGATCTTCTGTCAAAGTACTTTTGTAACTTTCGTGAAATTATACACTCGGCAAAATATTAGTTCAAAGAGCTTTCAAATATATCAAAGAATATATTTAATTAATAAATTACTTCTTCGGTTCATATTACTGCTTCACCACTCGCCCAGCAGCAAGTGTAGCCCATCATAGAGGCGGGCTGCAATTAGAAACAAATTAAACCTCAAGTGCTTCGCTCTCGCCCGCTCATCAAACTTTCTCTTGGAACTTACGCTTCATTTAATCGCCATTAGGACTAATGCAAACTTTGTGCTATGTTTATCTGTTTGGCTGTACATAAATGTTTATACAAATGTGACTTGACGGTTTAACATTACAGCTCACCACATGCCTTCTGAAACTAAGTCGTCCAGTTTGATGTATTTTAATACAAAAGTTAACTGGACTTTATGCTTAGTTTATATTACTTCAACGGACTTAACCGAGCTTCTTCAACTTCTTCACTAATATATTTAAATATAGGAGTATTAAATGTTTAATCAATTATTTTTAAAATATAAGAAAAATAGATTTTTTTTGTGTATAACAACATTTATCAGCTTGTATATTATAAATAAATTTCCTCTTATACACTAACCTTATGTATATTCATTAATAATAACAATAGAAAAAAATGTCATAACTAAATGCTGAAAATAACTAAATGCCTAACACACAACTGTTCAACGATTCATTGTTTTTAAGGATTTAGTCCATCTATCTATTATTCAACACATCTCGGCCAACCCTTATTTTGCAGTTTATAAATCCAATATTGGTTTTAAAATACTCAAGAAAGTAATTGCGTTAAGAACTTTACTATTTAACTCACAATATAATTCTGCTAAGTGCTGGCTAATGAAGGTTAATCACCTTAGTTAATTAGGCAATTAATTACGTGGCCGTATGAGCTAACTGAAGCACTAATCCACTCAATCAATTGTGTAGCTGTTTACTCAACATGTACATTAACTCTCTCTCTCTCTCTCTCTCTCTCTCTCTCTCTCTCTCTCTCTCTACACACACTCACACACACATACACATACACACACACACACCGCAGACAAACTCACACACACACGCCTGTACATACCGTACAAACACATGTAGGTATATAATCATTACACAAGCAGGTAATGCCTATCAAAAGGACGTTATATTTATTGGAAACCTAATTCGAAGATTTTTTTGCATTTTTTGTGTTTAGTAAAATAACTATATTCGTAGTAATCTCGAAACGTGTAAAAACTCGCTTTTTTCATAAATGAAGCAATACGTTTGATCCACAATCAGAGACATACATTAGTAAAAATAAAACTCGAAACTTATGCTATCGCTTAGTTACAGCGCACGTATAGACGTGACAGAGCGAAGTGTTACGTAGTCCAGTTCTTGTCTTAGTACAATCTGTCTTTCTGTGGTTACTTCGTCTTATATCAGAAGCCAAAACCTAAAAGAAAATATGATGTACTTAATGTATGAAATTTAAAATTTCCATTGAATACATATCAACATTTTAAAATATATTACTAGAAATGTGTTTGTTATTATATTTATCGATCCATGTCTTCTTAAAAAAGAGATATTCTTATATAAATAAACATTACAACAGGATAATTATGCATGTTTTATAATTTGAGGTTAAGAATGAGCTAATTGAGGTTTATACTTGGCTGTTGACGAAACAAATTTCGAAATTTAGACATTTATCATAAATTTTAAATTTGCAATTTATCGAGTTAAGATCAAACCTACTTCAGGTTTGTTACCGTCGTCTCTGTATATAGTATTATAGGTTCACTGCTCTTGTACATTTTGCTAATCAACACATTTACTGCTGCATGATTAATCAAAACCTGCCCAGAAGAAGTGAATATTTAATCACAGTATACCTCTACGTAGAAATGAGACGATTGCGATAGTTGATAAAAATATTCGTTTAAATATACAGTACTAATCGATAATATGATGCAAATTGTAGTAGCCAATAGTGGATATTTTACCACTGCTTATCTTATTAGCTTCATTACTTCTAATAAGGCTACTTAAATATAAATAATTACAAATAATATATCATATAAAAGGAACTAAATGTAATTTCGTTCCAAATGTCCAGAGAAACTTCAGTGACGTCACCCGTGTGACAGCTAATAAGTTACTATCAGTGGTGGAACAGTTTTACTGTAATTGTAATGCACTGGTTATAACTATGTATTTTCACAGTTGAAATGGGTATCATCGGATAAAATAATATGGCCTCAATGAGGGCTCATAAACCAAGTTCTTACAAAGATAAGGATTGTCTCCATCCTCTCATAAACAAACTCCTATCTGTCTTCGACTGGTCAAGTCGCTCTCGCGGTTAGGGGACCCGACTCACTGTAATTTTTATAGCGGCAAGCTACACTTGGAACAGCTAGGTCTAAACTAGGATATCTAGAAGACCAAGTTATCACATGGCCACTAAATTCACAAACACAGATGTATAGACTACATTTTGAATAGACTGCTATGCCAATTTAAAAGTCGAATATTAACAACAATTTTTAAAAAAATGCTAATATTCGAGAAATGCCGAATATGATTTTAAAAAGTTGTTAAACGTATGATATGTATTATTTATAATAATATTATTATTATTAATTATTAGGCCTACTTATAAGAAACTATTAGGTTAATTAAGTAATTAGTGAATTAAGTAAATTATTAATATAATAATAACTATTAATTAGTAATATTTATTGAGTTACTATTAATTATGATTATTTAAATATTCATAGTCAGTTATTAAAATCTATTTAATTATTACTCAATTTTATATATTTCAATATTTGAATGTAATAATTACACGCCCGTATGTACTGATTTAACACACAAAAACAAACTCTTACGTTCTAAGTCCGTATATTTTACTTTTTCACAAGATTGACTAACGAATGTGTTTATCATTTTCATTTTCCCAATTGTATTTGAGTCTTTGAACACTAGAATATTTTTCAATGTAATTAAAGAGAGTAAAAAAAGAATTAAACCATTTCTAAATTTATAAATAACACTTAAATCTTGTAAGGTATGTACATTGTTTAACAAACTTTTTGAAAATGTAATTTCTCTGGTTTTAACCGTAACTAATTCGCAACAGTTAACAAACAATATCGATGAAAACAAATGCAAGCTTGTTTGATCTAAAAATATATTACTATGCTGTTTAACAACCTTACATAACAGTGTTTAATGTTATTTAAACCCAGCAAGATGTAGAATTTGTTAGTATTTAGCCACGCCTTAAAGGATTAGTAAGTTTTACTCGCATAAACAAGGATTTGCCATTTTGACAATACTACGAAAACAATCACTGAGCTATGAGGAGAGGCACGTCCATTGAAGTGGTCGATAAATAAGGGTTTATTTCACGTAGTTACGCTTAAATGTTATCACGTGCTAATAGTAAATAAATCGTAACAAATACTGTATATGCAATATATATATATATATAAAATATCGCAATATTTATTCTTGTGCATTAATAAAGAACTAAGTCAAAATACAAATACAAGAATTATAATTGAATTTACAATTCAAAGCTTTTCGTTGGCTAACAGTACCAACATCATCAGGAATATTAAAAACCATCATAGGTTTTTAATATTCCTGATGATGTTGGTACTGTTAGCCAACGAAAAGCTATGATTGTATATTCAATTATAATTCTTATATTTGTATTTTGACTTAGTTCTTTATATATATATATATATATATATATATATATATATATATATATATATATATATATATATCCTATATAGATGCAATGTTAATATTATATAATGCATGTATATGTTTATATTAATTTGCAATTGATAAGATCAAAGTTCATTTTAAAATTGTTTCAATACTTTTATTAGGTACTTAATTAGTAAATAAATATAAACTCTAGCTAAAATATTTATACAACCTTTATCTACTTATCACTAACTCATTTGGCATCGTCAGTTTACAAATATAAACATGAGCCATCAATATAAACGCATCATCGATTATTTCAAGCATTCTGATGATGCTAACTGTAATAACGAAATTTACATAAAGGTTGTGTAAATATTTGTAGCTTGGCTTAAAATGCTTCATTAATTATAATTACGCTACTGCACTCTCAATTGTTTTTTTGTTTTCGTACTTTTAATAAAGTTTAAAATTATTCATTTTGTCAACTGCATCAAAGCTTTGTTAAGCTCGAGGTTTTTAATAGACGGTAAACAGAACAATTGTATTTTTAATGCAATCAAGTGTAATGTGTTGTATTTTATTGGGATATTTTATATATTGGGATTAAATTGTAGAGTTATATTCCTGTTTTTAGTTTTATTCATGTTTTATAATGAAATGTACATATTATAATTGTACGCTCTATTTTTATTGCAGGAAACATACTGGGTGAGACTACGTGAGCTTTCCGACCGTGGTTTTTGCGATCCTATTGTTTGAACACCTGCTGCTGTGGCGTTTCCGACCGATCGGGTTCGAGACGTGGGATTTCCGATCTGTCACCACTCTTCCTATATAAAGGCCTACTAACATAAACAATATTCGCAGGTTTGTGGTTTTCCCCATTATATGGGGGTTAATAACGGAACATCCCCACCACCTGAACATTCATATGGTTGTTTGCCAATACATTCAGTCGGATCTGAAAGTTCGAGGCGTGCACAAGTTGTAGGCTGAATTGAGTAAGTTTACAGCGTTTTAAAGTGTACGTTTACCGACTGTAGGATCGGACAGGCTTAAGAAGTGGATAATTGACTTATATCGCAAGAAGCAAAATGGAAATTATAGAACTGAAAGGATAATAGTTTAGATTTTGTTGCAAATATGCCAAATTATGAAAGTGCAAAGACTTCCTTGTGCAAAGCAAGGAGAGAAGTTTTAAGGACGACTCAGAACCCTGGCTCTAGTACAAAGGCTCAGTGACGAAATTTTACAACTGAATGATAGCAGTAGTTTTTTGAAAATTGACGATGGTGATGTTCCTGGCAAATGAATCCTTGTGTTTGGATGTAGAGAAGCGGAGAAACTCCTGTGTTGGAAACCCAGAAACAATTTCTATGGATGGAACATTTGATAGTTGTTCGAAACAATTAAATAACTATACATTATACATGTAGACATTGGAAGCACGGAAGAGGAGAAAAAAATATTTCCTGTTTTATTTGCTCTTCTCCCAGATAAATCCCAAGAGACATACAACCGACTTTTTGCCAAACTAAAAATCAACATTCCGGATTGGTCGCCGAAAGTGGTTTTGTCAGTGGTTGGAACTCTCAAGGATGAAATTTTTAGTGATCGGAAATACCACGCCTGTGTCTTTGGACGGAAGTCCCCCGGTCGGAAAGTCCAAGCCACCCTGGGTGAGAGGCGAAAAAAACGTCCCTATTAGAAAGCTAATAAAAACACAAAGGAGATTTTTCACCCTATTCGCCTAAGAGTACACATCGTGTAATAATGCACAATAATCAAGTATTAAAAACAATATATCACTAAAATGGCGCCCTTTATTGTTGACGCACTATTACAGTCGTTCTTTGAAGTTATGAGTTTATCCCTGAGGATATCTCAAGGCCAGGGTGTCTCAACATCGTCCTCATACTTTAGAGGCTCTAAAAATGATAACTTTAGCAACTGAAGCAATCCCACATTCACATGATTTGTGTTCGTAACGCACAAGCTCATACGTCTCACCTAGTGCAACAACAATGGAGTGCCCGGTTTGAGTGATACACTCTTTAAAAGCACCTTATTATTCCATATTCTTGCATGACATAGGCTCTTAGTTAATGAACAAATCTTTTATCGTACTTGGATTCGTTTTTGATAGCGTCTCTAATAGGAAAGCTCTTTCTTCCACGCCCAGTATGAGTCAATGTATGGCTAAAGAGGCATAGCCTAGAAAGGTATTATATCGCAAAATGTAGGAATGCATTACTTAATAATAACAATGTTAGGTATTGGTGTATAAAGTATAAACATAAATTATTAATTTCCAGAATATATGTAAAAAAACACACAATAATGCTTCAATTTTCCAACAACATGTTTTTAAGTAGTAGGTCCTCAAAATCGCCTTTGAAGTATGTCCCATACCATCAAACCCACGGCACTAGAGACCTCGTGTTAACAAATCGCCCAAAGCACTGCCTATAGCCGCCACTGACCTAAGCGAGTGGGATATCTTTTACTATATCAGCTATGAATAGCAATAGGTTAGATTCATGTATTTCTTATAAATTAGCGTAAAGCAGTTTATTGGAGGAGGTCCAAGTAAGTATAACATTCTTTTCAAAAACGATATATGGTATCCCTCCCGGAAATATAAATACGCTAACTCTTTCAATAATAATTCATTTGGTTGTGTTTAATTTCTCAAGAATATCTCAGAACCTAAAGTTATGTATAGATAGTATAATAGGTCTTAAATCTTACTCAATAAATTTTTAAAAACTATTTCTATGAATATTTTTCACGGGCTCTATAGTTTTGTTAACATTCAAATTAAGTTTAAATAACAAGTTTTATCTATTAGTGGAAACTATTTAAAGGCCATATCTCGAAGGGTATCCACAGTTAAAGCAATAAAAATATTAAAAATTAGGGAAATAATAAAACAAAAATCCATCTGTTCCAGCCTTTTTCAATTCCTCTATAACTTTCTTACTCTCCTTATATATAACTGGTTCAAATATTCGATCGTTAATAAAATACTTTTTATTCATCCACTCAAGTTCAAATTAATTTTTTAATTTTTTAGTGGGTACTAACTTAATGTTAATACAGTTTTTTCAAAAATTAATTCATTAAATATAATTAATATATAATATTTTTGTAAACCAGAGGCGCAAGGTAGGCAAAATAGTTCATCGTCCCGTTTGGCTCTAATTAAGTGATACCATATTTTTATGATTTCATAAAACAACAGATTTTATGTTATAGGTTATGTGGTAGAACGGCTGTTTTAACGCACAGTTAATGTTACTTTATTTATAATAATAATAATTATTACTTGTAATTATTTATTAAAAATTAACTAAAATAAAATTTTTTTGAATTGACTTTAAAATTTTTATATTATTTTTCATAGAGGATAGTAGTAGGATACTACTAAAAATCTAAACATAATTATTTTACAACATATTTATTAACAAAATTGTTTTATCATTTAATTTTAGTAAATAGGATTGACAAATCCAATTTCATTGTTAGGTTAGGTTATTTTTTTAATAATAAAGTTTCAACTTAAATGCTTCATAATACAATATAAAGGAATTTAAATTCACTAACTGTCTATAATACTGAGAAATCAATTACACATTTAACAAGAGCTAAGCTATGATTTCAATGACAATCGGAATGAATAAGGCATCAGCTGTACCTTTGGAGCAGCAATTAGCAACAAATTCAATTAGCAATGAGTTCGCCATTCCCCATGACTACTCCAGGCGTCTCTTAGGCATGTTCGCTTCATTTAATCAGCGTTAAACATAATGCAACCTAAATCCGTTTGATTTATTAAATGAGCCGGATAATTTAATTTATATTATTGTCTAGTGAACTGAAATATTATACTCGTATAGCTCGTCGAAGTATAAATTTAATAAATATATTACTAATGTAAGTGTGATTTTCCACGACATTTACATAAAGAAATATTAAAAGAGGTATTTTAATTTTCTCATAATGCCTTTAAAATAGTTATTCTAAATAAGTAGTCTGATAAAGTTTTATTATTTGCAAAAAAGAAATGGTTAGATTTAGAGATTACAATTTTTGTATAACAAATTACGTAATACAGAACTGGACCTGTATGATTTACATTTGAAATTAGGAAAAGGAAATTATAAAGATTGGGATGAATTTGCCAGAAAGGTTTATATTGTAAATGAACATAAACTTGAGAACAAGGTTAGGACCATAGAGAGTAAATTTAGTGATTTAACCAAAAAGGTGTCAGATGTTTATAAAGGTTGTACTATCGATGATCAGAATTTAAAGTTAATTAAGAACGAAACTGATATCCTTTTCTCCAAGTAGTTGTTCATTTTAGGGTAAAGGGTTAAAGTTTTCCGTTTCTAATAATATTAAAAGTAACCTAGAAGAATTAGTAGCACACGTTGAAAGTGGTATATCTTCATTAAATGAAACTAGTAAGAACTATGTTAAGAAGGCTTGTAAAATCAAGACTGAAGAAAATTTGGAGGTTCTAAGAAGAAATAAGATATCTACTGGATTCAACCACACGAGTTAAGTTTAATAAAAAAAGTAAAAGAAAAAGATTGTTATTACCTCAAAGCTGATAAGAGTAACACTTTTGTTGTCTTGAAAAAAGAAGATTATATTAATAGAGTTAATAATTTGTTAAAAACGGGACCTTATAATAAATTGTCAAAAAACCAGTTAAATAAATTTATTAAAGTAACAGCAAACGTTATTAAAGAATGTAATTTAGTCATTTCAAAGAAAGATGTCTTTAAATTTCAAGTTTCTAATTCTGATTTACCTAGGTTGTGCTGTCTCCCAAAAATACATAAAGAAGGCGTTGCCGTGAGACCAATTGTGTCGGGAATTGATTCTCCAACCTATATGTTATCTAAATGGTTAGCTAAAGAATTTAGTATTTTTAAATTTAAATTGACATCATTTTCGGTTAAGAATACATTAGATTTTGTA
>JBAIZL010000004.1:112109731-112129731 GCA_036971475.1 Prosapia bicincta
TGCACTTCTATATCACACAGTTCCTGACAGGCCAAGGGTACTTTAGGGCATACCTTTTTAAGATGGGAAAAGTTCTGTCCCAGAACTGCTGGATATGTAGCGACAAACTGGATGACTCGAGGCACACCTTCTTTGAGTGCGCCAGATTCGTAGACCAGAGGAGTCGATGGATGACACATGCCACGGGTCTCTCCCCAGAGAGCTTTGTGCGGACGCCAACTGGAATATGGCATCGAAATACATCGAATCTATTCTACGATGTAAAAAAGAAGAAGGATGGCTAGATCCGTAATATAATGGAGGAAGTATAAGAGACACCAACCTGAAGTAATGCTTCGGCGGTTCCGGGGTGGAAATCTGCCTGGAGGGTGACGAGTTTAGTGGGTAAACTTTCAGATGTAGAGCCTAGTGCAGTATCGAGAGGAGTCCCACACTCTGTGCATAAAGCATTCTCGTCGTTAAAAAAAAAAAAAAAAAAAAAAAAAAAAAAAAAAAAAAAAAAAAAAAAGTACTATGTAAATAGGATATAGATAAGATAATAGCCTACATCATAAAACTTAATTGATTTAGCTTCTAGGAACTGGAGGAAAATTATAAAATTTTCGTTTTCCACAGAATCTGAAAATCTTGGAAAGGATTTATGTAAACTTTAAAATACATTCATTCAACCCATATTTCAATTATTTTTATTTAGTTCACACTATCCTTATATATATATATATATATATATATATATCGTTAAAGTTTTTGATCTTAGTAAATTTTTAATTTCTCGTTAACACTTTCAATAAAAAGTATAAAATACTTTTTATTCGTCCACTCAAGCTTAAATACATTTTTTAAAACTTGTAGTGGATAACACTTGATGGTAATACAGTTTTTTTTAAATATGAATTTATTAATCAAATTTAATAAATTAATTTTAGTTTATATATTAGAACAACGTTTTACGAAAGTTACAAGTTTTGCAATATAGTTATTTCATTCTATTTGGCTTAAAATAAGTGACAACATGATTTTTATTTTACAGGATATGTAGTAAAAGAGCTGTTTTAACGCATACGCTATGAACTTTATTTATAACTTTTGTAGTTATTAAGAAAAAAACTAAAATATTTTTTTCACTAAAGTAGAAATTTATTTTTAAAAATGTCTGTTTATATTACGTGTTACTAACACAAATATAGTTTTTAATAAAATTTCTTTTAATATACCGTTAATAATTTCACACTAGATATTATCTCTGAGGTTTAATTTTGCCTTAAGCATAAAATTAATTATTATTCTTTTATCGGTGAACTATGCAGGTAATTCTTTTAAAAATACCTTGTAACAAATTATGAGTGCATTGAAAGGGGGGTGAAAGCCTTGCGTGTTGCATACTTTACCCCTGGCAAAGTGATAAATAAAAGCTCTTTGGTTCAACGCCCTCTATTAGTGGTAACCTATTAAGTGATTAGATTTTCTTTTAAGTGTATGCAAATTAAAATTGTAAAACATAAGAGATTTTCCAGGTGACAAAACTGTGGAGATGTTCAGTGTTTGGATAAATGATGAAAACTGTTTTCTATTTGCATTATAAGAGTACATTATATATATCTAAATATAGAAAATGGGGTTTTCGAATTGCAGGGTCGATTGTAAATAAATAAAAACTCACTTAGATACATGTTGCCTTGTACAAAAACAATAGATGTCAAAACACTATATTAATAACACTTGTAAAATAACTGTGTTACACGGCTACATAGGTTAAGCTTAAACCTAATAAACTTCTATAGGATGGAAATTTAACTTTTCGACTGCATTCTACGAAGAGTCATTCCATGAGTCGCCACAAGTGACTTAGCGCTAACAGATGTTTCAACTGACGTGCTGTTTGTAGTTCATTTAACCTTGTAAGGAAGGTGTTTTAGTGAGACTTATGATCATTTTATTATTTCCTAGATCTATGAGCTCTGTTTGGGCACGTTGTTACAAACCCAAGTAAATATAAAGTTTGTTCATCAACAATGTTCAGTTTATTTACATTTTTATGACACATTTTCTTCCCTATTGATCTGTATTTTGAAAATATTTAATCTACTTCACCTACAGTCCGGTCCAATTTCATGTGTCAACAAACGAAATTTTTTCATAACATCAGGCATTAGACCACGTTTAGGTTTTTTCTTCACGTTTTTCTCAGACGTTGGTCTCTCACCACACTCATTTTCACTTTCCGAACCCTCCATTTTTATAAAAAAATAAAAATAAACCTCCGAAACAACGTGGCACAACACAAACTATTAGCTACTGTAATCACGAACTACTCACAGTGAGACTGGATCACTGGAAGATGACATTTTCTTACACCAAACTGACAACGAGCATTCTTGCAAATGTAGGCTGCCGACATTTGGCTTGCCAAATCAAACTAGAAAACTAAATTTGTTGACAAACATTATTTTTGCAGTGAACTATATATTTGTTAACCTGTAAGACTAAAATTAATAATTTGAAAATATACTTTGAATGAATATTTCTTAGGTTATATTACCAGTATCACGTATTACGAAGCATACCTCAAATTATGTATTTATATCTGTTCAATATACTAATTTTATTATTTTTGGCAAATTCTCAAGTTTCGATATTTCACAACATTGTCTAAACTATTGCTGTACATTGTGCTATTTTATCTGCAGAAAGAGCTATAGAAACTCAAATATCTACAAACCTTTACATTTAAATTTCAGTAATGGTTCGGTATGATGACAGTACGTATATTCGATTTGCCTTTCGCGTGTCCACTGAAAAGAATTGATAGTAATAAAGAGACGTCATAGGCAAAGAAAATACAGGCCCACTTACTAAGAATTGCTAGAGATTGTAACTAATTTTCTTCGTAATGAAATCATCCCTTATAAATAATGTTGTGGAAACTATATCCAGGGTAGGACTGTATTTTCTAGTTCTTAATTAGTTTTTTTCTGTTCCCTGCAAATACCTATTTAATTTTAGTAAAGGTTTAAATACGATTTGAAAACCTGTTCAGTGTTTACATATTTAATACTGATTTAAATGTAGTTACATTGTTTCTAATCTATGGGTTTACCAATAAAATATATATTTCTAAATGTGTAATGCTAATATCTCTCTCTATAAACGGATCGATTATAAAATTATTTGCATATTTTTTTGTCTAGGTTCCATCGCACGTGTCCCTTATGTCAGCTTTTAGTGGTCTTTCTATTTTCTCTGATTCATTCCTGAAGAAACGCTAACAATAATTACGGAGAAGACTGCGTCTTCTTGATAAGGTACCATTAAAAGACAGCGGCACTTTATCGTACCCCCACTTATCTAGACAACCTTGGCAGCTTCCTAAATAAAGGTAATCCAGTGGAATAGATATCGAACAGAGCTAGTCATCTGTGTATACCTATGTAAAAGAATGACTACAGTCAGGTCAAACTAGTGTACATTTACCATCATTACAATCGCCTCGATTAGAAACGATATGCTTCTATTATCTATGTAAGGAGGATAAATCACATTTCTGTACGATCTACGAACTATAAACATAGATTTAATATTTATTTCTAGCTTAAAACTTGTAAATAATTAGTCCATTCTCCCACTTCTGACTCAATACACGCTCAGACGAATGTAGCTATATGAACACTATATTCCTAAAAGGATTATAGTCGAACCAAACAAGCTAGTTGCATTTTAATGGAATTTCAAAGCAATATCTTTAAAATGTGTTTAGCAACGTTACGACTTATATCTACAGCAAATTGGAATCTTCGCATAACGCTGAGAATCCGAGCCAGTTTCACACTCTGTCGGTTTTGTAAACGAGAACGCTCTTTAGCAAAATGTAGCTCAATGATTTTTTACTTATATTTTGCAAAATATTCCAGATAGCCATCACCTCTGTCAGAGACGAAGTGAAATTTAAAAACGTTGTATACTTTGTCGTTTAATATAAAATCTTGTTCTACAAATGGGATCCTGTAACAAGCAAAATATGTACCTTAAATTTTCAATGTGTCTGGTACACTTGAAAAGTATTGCAGATAAATTAATTTATTCACTTAAAAATATTTACAAAAAAATTGTATGAGTATTGCCCTTTTGGAAGACATTAATAGTTGACTCAAAACGCAAATATATATATATATCTTGTAAAATTTTCAATCATTATTAAAATACGTTTTTATTCATCCAATCTAGTTCAAATATTTTTTTTTAAGCTGTAGTGAATGACAATTGATGTTAACAGTTTCCTCAAATATTTATTCAGTAATTAAAATTTAAAAAGCTGTTAGATTCGAGCTGAAAGAGTACGTGTTTGAAATCCAGAACTTTGGGACTGAGTCAACTTCCCCATTGCTAGAAATCTAATAATTAAAACTGTAAATGAAATTATAAGAGAATTGTTCCTTCTATCATCAAGCAATACCATAAGTAGATAGAATGAGAGATTATAGACCACCATGAGCGTCATAAATTACAATAGAAAAAAGAAAGTGAGTAAATATTAACAAACAAAAATAATAGTCCTCAGAATATACTGTATACAGAAGAAAATGGGAAATTGCACGTATATTAGCTACCTATTTTGGCACTTGATATTGTGAGTCATATGCAGTGGCCAATAGATGGTTATATTATTTGTAATTATAAAATAAAAATAAATAGAATAAAATTCTACCTTGTTGATCTAATTGGGAATTTACTTGAAATTATTTTTTTGTATTACTTGTTTTAAATTGAAATATATGCTATTTTAGGCAAGTATCCATCTTTTTCTATGGGTATTTGTTACGAGTTGTTCAAAGTAGGATGAGAGCAGCCAATTTAATCAAACGTAAATAGCAAACAATTTAATAAATTCAGATAACTAGACTCTAAGACGTGGGAAAGTAAATCGAAAGTTTTTACATCCCTTATACAATATCAAGATCACAGTTGTATAATATATTAAAATAAAAATATTGGTAGGATCCCCAATACCAAGAAAATAATAAGAACGACAAATAAAATCACTTACATCAGATTAAACCCTTATGTACGTTTCGATTACCATCTCATCATCATCAGAGTCTTTCTAATTTCTTGTAACTTCTTGTTTGCTAGATTGTAATTCTGTAACAAGACCTTCTGATGATGATGGCTTAGTCATCAGAATGTACAAAAGGGTTTAATCTTAAGTATCTAGTTTTATTTGTTATTTTTCATTATTTTTCTGATATTGAGGTTCTTTTCAATATTTTCATTGTAATTTACATTAAAAGAAACATTAACATGTATGACAAGCAGGATTGTTTGTGACGTTGTTATTAACATGAAATCGAGTACGCAATTGAATACATAAGGAAAACCTTTTATATTTATATTATATAAATAAATACTACTTTTAATCTTTATTATGTAATTATATATAAAATAATAGTACTATTATTACATTATGTTAATTATAGTATCATATTATAAGCATATATTATATTAATACAATATAATAAAATAAATTATTTTAATAGGCACAGTAGTATGTATAGTATGTATGTATATATTTTATAAAATATATAAACGATATTCTTTAAATATTTTCGTTGTACGACTTGCATTTCACTTATCGATGTTTATTAAAAAGCTAATAAAACTCCTTAAATTAAATTATAGCTTTACACTCTTTTATTATAATTATATGAGTATGATTTGGAAATATTTTCTCTAGGAAAACTAATTTTATCTTAATAAAAGGAGAAGCTCACAGATAGATAAATTTTAGATTCGGGTAGTAGGGAACTGTGGGCGCAAACTGTAGCAATTTAGGTTAAACTATACGTAACTTTGTTTTAATACAACGGTGAAACAAAGGATGTGAATCAAATATAAGTTGATAGTGTGAAATAGAGCAGAAAATAGCTTTTCGCTGTCATTAAAAACTTGCTATCTAAGAGGACATTAAAATGCAGCGTAGATCCGGTGTTTTTACGATTTAAAGCATCGGGTGGAAGTGTAAAGTGTGCTTTGATATTCATTAAAATGCTTCTTGTAGGACTTTGGCTAAATAAAATCAATGTTTTAAATGTGAAGTTTAAACAAATCGTTATTCACTCTTTAAATTACTATTGCAATTTTCAACAAATATAGTGAGAAAA
The DNA here is from genome assembly GCA_036971475.1 of Prosapia bicincta. Classification (NCBI taxonomy): domain Eukaryota; kingdom Metazoa; phylum Arthropoda; class Insecta; order Hemiptera; family Cercopidae; genus Prosapia; species Prosapia bicincta. The sequence continues at coordinate 112,115,887 of JBAIZL010000004.1, forward strand.
TAAATCACAAAAACTGTAATATTACGTCTTTAGTAAATCTGAAATACCAAATATATTTACGTTTAATCACTTTTTGACAATCCTTAAAGGTGAATTATATGAGACAAAAATCTATTACAAAATTTAATACAACTTCATCAAATTGTCCATTTCAATGATTATCCATCTTCTTCGTAAACGGTTGATATAATATACTTATAAAACTATTTATATTATATTTATTGTTTATAGTATTTAAAAACCAAAAATTATAAGAAAATATTTCTATAAATTGAAATTAATAAAACGGATTTAATTACCACTAAATGTTTTACTTCCACAGAAGTTGTGGTATTGTGATTGGAGCTATTTTGGTAATTGGTTACGTCTAATTGTTTAATTTATTCTTCTGCTATGACAACATGTATATTTTACCTGAATATGTCAGAAACACTTGCGGGCTGTTTAGCTTTACAGTCATCGCCGCCGGTTCCAAGCCCGAATAAAATGTGAAAGTCTGGATGGGTGAGATTGACAATCTACCTACCAAAATAAGGAACACTGATCAAAGAACCAATTTAAAGCCTGGTAACCTACTTTTTGAAAATGACTAGAAATACTCAGAAATGACAGTGAAATATTAATCACTAATAGGAAAGACCACGAAAATGAAGGAAAACGGCAAATTATTAGAGACACGTTAACAGGCAGGCCAATACCTGTACAAAATACATTTACTAAATATATTGCACATCTGCTAATATATATTACAAGTGCAAAAAAGGTGGCTTTCTTTTTGAGAGCTTCTGGGCTCTCCGTACATGGTGATAGTAAAATCAATGAGTACTAAAACGTATCAGAAATTTAAACAAATTGATTATACGGTGAGATAGGCGAAAACATTTGTGGTATAAATACAACAATAATATTCTTCTCAAACAACAAAAATTCAAAAGAAAACGTAGACGAAATACCATGTAAATTGTGTGTTTTTATAAAGAATTTAACCTTAAAACAATTTACAATCAGTATGTTTCTTACTAAACGCTTATGTTTTATAGATTGGGTCTTGGCCCGGTGTCGCATCTGTTGCACCCAGTGGCAATTGCGCCCACTTTATTGCTGTTAAAGGATGGAACAACACCCTTCGGAGACCTATTCCTAGAATAAAAATGTATGAGTTATTTAAAAACTGAATGGAAAATGCAGCTTGCGAATACTTGAGGATACAATTAAACCTTGAAGGGAGAGGAGAAAATGCACATATATGAAACTGGCTGAGATAATTAATAAATCGGTTAGGAATTACGAAAAAACTGGTGACATTATTACCTAACTATGCGATCCGGTCTAGTTACAAATATTTAAATTAGGTTCAAACTAAAGGCCGCTAAATGACAAATATGACAATATTTGTAAATAGTAATACGTTCATCATAAAACACAAAACAAATTAATAACATTAAATTACAAAAGAAAAAAATTAATATGATATACTATGATGTAACAATGTAAAAAATATAAAACATATAAAATATAAAAGTCCTTAGACCTTTTAGCTGAATTCAAACACTCATAAATGATAGAAAACTAGTTTTCCATACACCAAATGGTAAGGAGAAACTGGTTTTTTTCATCAGTTAGGCGGCACAATGTCTGCGTAAAGTGTGATGGGAATCATAGAGGCTGTAATCGTACTTTTTACAGGAAATACGCCGGTATATTTGGGGTAGTTTGACCTTAACTGTCGCACATTTCACCATGGGCCCAAGTATTACAGGGTGCATCTGTCGCATATTCCTTCAATCCCTTGACTTCTAACCCGGGGTAATAGAAGATCCTTAGTACTTTTTCAGCCCCTTGTCTTTGATAACCGTTTTACCTAGGGTAAAATGTGAGATACAAATAGGTGTTGGGTGATAAGTACCAGTTGCATTACATATCCTTCGTTCTATCCTACATACGAGCTGTTAATGACTGTTTGTCCTTCTGTTAAATCATTAAACCATTCCATCCTCTTTCTTAATCAAATTGTCTCTAAAATTAGCGCCTTCTAATACGTTCTTAACCACTTCAGTGCTGCTTTCCTCCAAGAGCGTTAGTGAAACCATCCATTTCTGGTCAGTAGGCTACTTAATAGTCTACCGTTTGCTAGCTTGTCTCTTTTTAAAACCATTTCATTACTTTAAACAGGAATCTAACAATAACATGCTTTACATAATTTCTCTTCAACTTCATACAAAGACCGTAACTATTTAATAAATAATACACACAACGTCTAACCACAAACATTTTTATTTTCGTCATATGTACATGAGTTTGTATTGTCATGTCTCAGAGGATGGTTACTTTGTAAGCGAAATACATAATACTAGAATAAAAATATTTGTGTATAGACATAGTGTGCATTATTTATTTATATTTTACCACAGTAAATTAGTCCAAGTAATTAGTGATCACTATTTACATCATGTGCTGCGTGAGCTTTAAGATTAGGCCTATCATTGTGTAGCCCACTTCATAAGTAATGTTTCTTCTCGTTAGATATTTTAAAAAGGAAATGCCCACATACTAATCTATGGTCACAGAATACAGGAATTCTGTTTCTGAAAACAATCCAATACATGTTTATTTTGTTTTAATTAAATCCGTTCTTTTCTTTCTATTTACCATATTAACATTCTTCACGATAAGACACATCTCTAGCAACCATGTCTAGGTAATGTGTATTTCTCTGGGAAAACTTTCGAGTGCTCTGGGAGTATTAAACATTTCCCAATTTCACCCCACGTACATCCTTCCTATTCAAAAGGGTTGTAGAGTTATTCAACTCCTATATCACCGATACAAAGTAGAACCCCTTCAGCCATGCTACACCACACAAGTTGATCATGCACATCACGAGGTTGTACTTACCAATACTAACACTAACAGCACTAAAATAGATTTCAACTCTTTAATAATTTATTTAAATAATCGTTTAATAAAGTTGTCTACCTATCATATTCTATAATTGTATAGCGTTAGGAGGTCTTTAAGATAGATGGAGTTGCATTTAAGCCGCAGCTGACAATGATGTATACTGGCATTGCTTGGGCGGAGGTAGTTATAAGTTAACTAAGTAGAACTGTAGTATACAGGCACTAGTAACAATATTAAGCTCTGACGTAAGCAAAACCTATTCATTAACTCAGTCGCTTTTCTATATTCAATCTTAGAAAGGCTTTAAAAAATCTATCTTTTCCCGATAGTTTCTAAGTGTTTATATGTTCCTAATTTTTTTATTACTTTACGTGTTAAAAATGAAATGTATGAGACTGTGATACTTAGGGGTAGCTATTTCAATTATAAATAATAAATTTACCTCCTCAAATTACAAACATACATATTTCGATATTTGTTTGGAGTTTTCTATATCAATTTAGATAAATCGGAAAAATGTAGTGTTCTTAATGGCTACTGTATTGATTTGTTGGGTTTTAAATAAAACAAAGATTTGTTACAACCATTGTTGTCAGGGGCTGTGAAAGTCGAAAGATACTACAGATGTTTAACACTTTAAGCTACTGAAACATAATATCTCTTGGAAAATCGTGGTGTAGTTCAAATGGAGAATAACCATAGGTAACAATAGACAAGCTATAAAAAGGTGTTTACCTGATAACTCTAGCTATTCGGTGAAGAGGTTCCGTTTCTATTTATCCCGGGAAATTAGATAGAGAGCGAGCTATTCTCATAGAGACTTGATCTGTGAGTAAGTATATTTTTACCACTGAAAGAATTGTTGGGCTCTCTGTATACTCGTAGGAAATATTAAAAATGGTTGCCTCGATAGAAAAACCGCAATTATTCTATTTTACCAGACAGGAATAATTTTTAATGCAACCGACAATCTCCTAAATTTGATTAGTTATATAAGAAACATATTATTTTCGTTGTGGTAAATTGCTTTCGAAGACAAACTGAATATGGCTAGCACCAATATACGGTGACCTATTGACTCATAGGTTTTAATTGTATACTCACTCAGTTGTTATTCCTATGAATATTTTATCCTGAATATGGTCTTTAATGTAATATGAGGACTTGTTTAATATATTTAAAACCGTCTACACTTTTTGGACGCCTTCTTTTCAAAATTCCTTCCATTTACAGCCTGGAAAAAAGTACCATTTAAAATGGTTTTTTCAGTCTATCCTTTTTCAATTCTTTTTGGACGTCAATATCGATGTATTATGATCTACTGTGATTGTTATGTTAATATGGTGATTATAAAAATTTTCCAATTTTGTATTCATCTTAAATCCTCTACAGTGTTCTACCTATGTGGTTGCAATTTCCTTTAGACTTATTATTATAACGAAGTAATATATTAAAATGCTGCTTATGATAGTGTAAAAACTCTTTTATTACATCTTTCTATCGTATGTATGCCTTATTATTCAACATTTAACTGTAATGGCTTGCCAACTGTAATAAAGGAAATATTATCGCCAATACGTTACTCACCCTTTCCCGTGTTTATTCACCTACTTTAACTGACTTAGTAACTTAGATCCGGTAGTATCTCAGAAACCTGCTACTACGTACTTCGTGCTCCCTATCAAACTCCAACGGTTCGGCAAGGGAGAACCCATATGACAGGAAGTTGCTGTGTGATGGATCACTTGGATTTAAAACAATATTCCAGCAAAGTGAGGTCTATACTTTATCTGTCAAAAACAACATACCGTTTCTATAAAACGGTGCTGCGTTTCATTTGTTCAAATTCACATTTCAAATCTAAAAATTCTTTACTTAAAAACTGAATAGAATTTTAGAAGAAGTTTCAATGCGTTAAGATATTCGGTGTACGCACTTCATGTTGATTAGAGTATCTTTCATTTCAATTAAATACAGTTACATTTAACCAAACAAAAGTTCTATTGGTTTCAAAAGGTATTCAATTTTATTCGTTAATAACTATCTTATTTTTAATATGAATGTAACAAATAACTTTTTTGTACTTTTTTTTGTATTTCCATAAAACGTAAATAAATGTAACAATTATAAACAAATATTCTTTGAGCTTAGCTTGTGAGGTTATGTTAAAAAGAAATAAAAATATACACAAAACTCACAAATTAATAATTGATTTTCTCAATGATTTGTGGGTATATTTGTGAGATTTGTGAGTATATATTACTCACATTTTGTGTATATTTTTATTTGTTTGTAACAATTATAGTTTAATTATTTTTAAGTTTTAAGCATATAATTTCAAACTCTACAAACTGCTTATCTTACAATGAAAATAACATTATAAACTCTGAAGTCAATATATTTGTTATTAGGTGAGTTAACAAACATTGTTTAATGATTCAATAATACTAACATTATTTAGTTTAATGACAGATCATGGACCAATTCATGATTTTATAAATAACCTTTTTACAAAAAAAAACGTTTTAAAAGCTATAAATATATTAATCTGATATTAAACTATAGCACAATTTATAAAATTCATGGCAGTACAATAACATAACTAAAATCAAACATTTCACTACTCTTAATAGGTATTCTCATTAACAGGTCCAATTGCACGCTAAAACAAATCAAACTTTCATCACATACAATGCAGACAAATCACAGATACAATTTCAACTCTTCCATGCTATTAATTACAGAGGCAACATTTAAATATTAAACAACATAATCATTATAATACATACAATACCTAGATAGATTTTAAAAAATATAGAAAAATGTTAAATTTCTCTTATATTTTCCTTACTAAAGATTCATATGCAGATCCAAAATCACTTGAATTCAATGAATTTCTTTCTTGCTTTTTTTATGTCCCACATTTCAGCAAAATATATTTTTCCAATGTCTTTCCTTAAGTAAAATATCTATACTGTCCCACTCTATTTAATGTTCATTATTATTTTTTTAATGTATTCAGAAATAACTTTATAATATTACTCATCATATTTTATATTATTTGTATGCTCATTCGTTTTTAAATGAGGTATTTTTCTGAATACTGTAACACCACCGAAGCGGCCTTAGGGTATTAATTTTCTTGAATCATTGACAAGAGAAGAGACAAGTGTTAATAAATCTATACACAGTTTGTTTAGAATTCACAGATATAATTTAATGTTCAACTTACAGTTCTTGAAGCCCATTTCCCACAAACAAAACAACTACTGACTTTAACAATCAACTAAAAATTGACTCTAACATCAACTACATGCTTACTGTGATACTAACAAGACGACTGAACAACTAGCATAACAAGAGCACAAGAAGAAGAAGAATGAGATGGTCCGGTTAGAGGGTTTTATAGTGCCCCCTTCCTAGGATGCTAGCCACTCCCAGGGATGCTTCCAGTTAGTCCACATGGTCTAAAAGAATCTCTCTCATTGGACTAGATAGCATTCAAGGTAATATTACGATTTCTTAAACTGAGGAGTTCCCAGTCACCTCTTGTGCACGTGACAGAGGTTTTGGTAATTTCCCAACGTAACTAAAAAAGATTAAGATGACCCTGGTGGTTAAGTTCAGGGATTCCTCTTGGAAACCACAGAAACTGCTTATTATTTTCTATTTTGGACTAACTGTTTGCTTTCCTGGTACAGCATTACAATACACTTTTTTACAATTAAAATTCTTTGTAATACCTTTTACATTTGGGGTACGATTATACATGCTACATTCACTAGAAATAGTACATAGTAGCAGTTTAACCAGTTTCCCTTATTGCCCAATAGGGGGATGAAATATATTATATACGATACTCTTGTGAAAAAACAGCTCAAATATTTATTGAATTCCTAAGCATGAATTCTTTTATAGCGGTATCGCAATGTATCAACATTGTATTACGTTTATATCATAATTTAAGTTTTCAAAACTAAAACACTTTTATAATTTGGTATCCTACCACAGAAATTTGGATTAATTAAATAATTAAAGCTTTTAACTAATTTAAATTATATTTCAATAACTGAGGAACATATTATATTATTAATTTAAGTTTTCATGGCTAATATTGTCAAAAACGTACAAATCAAATGCTGACATAGTAAAGTACAATAATATTAAATTAATTAATGAAGGTTACTTAGAAGTTTCTGTAAGTATGGTTTACTTCCCTTGTTGAGGATAATTATAACAATTTGTCCTCTGTTGTTCTAAATAGACCTGTTTTTGCTAATCTTAAATATATATATATATATATATATATATAATTATGTATGTATATGTATGTAAGTTTTTGAAACATTGCATTAGAAGCTATAAATCTTTGCCTGAAACTTACTCACTTAGTTATGTCCGATTAGAGATTTAAATTTGTATAAAAGATACATCTCAAATTGTTACCACTTAGTGATATTTTCAATTCTTGACACTTACAGCCTTTAATCTACAGTTATCTTAAATATCTTTATAACATATCTGTAATACTTGACAATAACGACAGGGGTACATCACGCGAAAAGTGAAATCTATAAGTTACCTGACGGGATGGAACAAGCTTGTATTGCACAAGGGCTGATTTTATCACTATGCTAAAATGATTTAACACAGTTTACTGCTGTGCAGATGTGTTCCTAAGCGACACAGCATGTTGTAATAACATCGGTAATCTATCACTCACTTCAATCCTAAATACAAATTTGGGTCGGTAAGTTTGACGCAACGACATTGATGGATACCTCTCACTGATTTTTCTCATATATTGTGAGATTAATAGGCCCCCGACTTATAATTTTGCAATTATGTATTGGTGAATATGTAAGCACAGGGTGAGTTAATGAAATAAAGAATACACCGATGTGATATTCTAAATGAACAACATATATATATATTTATTTCGCTTAGTTTCCTATATTGGCAATTTTTAAATTTAACTAATAAATATATTACGTTAAGTAAATTTATTGTAATTAATTAAAATATTTCCTTCTCTGTTGTTTATATGGACAGATAATTCAAATAAAATATTCATTAAATATAAACTTTTTCATACAATATTCCAAAACTATATATTCTGAAAATAAATATTTTAATATCTTACCATTATTTAGAAGTTGTTTCATTATTCGTAATTAAAATCAATAAGAATTATTTAACTAAATAAATAAAAAAAAACCTAAGCACAATAAAAAAATTTATTTTTTACTAAAACTGCTTTATGTACATTTTGCTTAGTAGTACATTTCATAAATGGTACTTATGAATATGAATACCATGTGTTTGAAATATACATTAAGTAATTTTAGTACATTCTATTTAATAACCTTTGAGTGTTTTCTTGTACATTGATAAAGTTAAAATAATAATTATAAATGGTTAGTGGTTACTTAAATCTGTAATTAAATCTCCCATGGAAATGTTTCCAGGGATTTTTTTTTTTATTTACAACCCAAGGTTCGAGACACAGCTCTTTATTCACGTTAGAATCAGAGAGGATTTATATCATCGCCTCAATTCTAATCCTATGCGTAATTTACCTTATCCCTCTTATATCCCTTCACAAGAAGATCGTTTTCTAAACGTGACATCCTCTTACCACAGAGGAACCTATTATTTAACCTGTAGATTAAACTTAACTATTATAAGCGACTCTATCAAATAGAATAACTATGGAAGTAGTTATATCAGTTTCATGTATCTATGCATGACTGTAACATGTTCTAAAAAAGGTGTTAACTTTGTTGTTGCATGTAACATGGTTTACTCTACGATTCCCATTACAATCACATTCTGTTTTAGTAATTTAAAACTAATAAAATTTCAAAGACATAACGTCTAGAAATATTTACAGCTTATATAGATTCCATTAGTGAGAATTTTATTTCAAACTCGTCTCATTAAAAGATTAAATTATTTTATTCATTACGATAACTAACATTGTTGTCTAGTTAAATATATTTTAAAATGTTTTTTTTTGCGCACATGTTGAGTACAATAATCCTAGCCATTCCACCCTTCTGAAGCTGTCGTTTCCCGAGATTCTTCCCTCTAACTGAACCATAACAAGAAACACAGGAAACGGGTCAGTAAAAACAAGAAAGACCAAAGCAGAAGAAAATAGCTAAAACTCCGGTGTAATCGATGAAATGCATGGATATATTTCTCCTTCAAGATACCTCTACAAATACAACTTTATTTTACCACTGAGAGCTGTATAAAATGACATAAAAGTAGATGGTACTTGATGTTCCTCTATCCAGGGAGTTTGGGTATAAAACTAGAATATAGACATCAGTAAAATAAGGTAGGGCATACGTAAGGCCTAGTACGTTTATTGCATTTAATCGAATAACGTGTTCGATACAATATATTTCTCTCCCTTTAATATTTTCAATATGATGTAAATATTTGTTAAAGGTTTATACTACCAAACAAATATTTGGAAAAACACAGGTAAAATAAAACTCATAAATTATTTCAAGTATAGAAATATATATCATTTAACAAAACCTATCTGTATAAACTTTTAACTAGTATCAGATGCAGTATATTGCGAGTTGAGTTTAGCTATCGTATTTAATTAAGTATTTTCTAAGTTATTTAAATAATATGAGTAATTTTCTTAGTGAGTTTATGAGTAAATAACTTAGTGGTGAACTACTTATTTATAAGATATGAGTGTTTACTAGACAGTTTAAATACTAACCAGGTATTTACTACTAAGGTAAGGACTTTCATAGATGTTGAGTAAATACTAGTTATTTATTAGGCTAGGTAACCAGAGTGTTAAAATAATCAGTACGTATTTTCTGGGTCAAGTATTAACTAAATGTTAGGTAAAAACTAAGAATATACTAAGCGAAATATTTAATAGGATTTTGTTATAAATAATAGGTATTGTATAGGCGTTCTATTCTGAGTTGTTTTTAAGGCCTTTGAACTAAATACCAAGCATTTATTAAGGTACGTATTTACATAAACGTTGAGAAAACGCTAGACTTTACTGAGCTATAAATTTACCGGTATGTAAGGGTAAATATAAGTATTTTCAAGGCATAGTATTTCTAGAAAATAAATAACTAAAAACCCACTTACTACAAAATGAAAATCTTTTATTTTACTAGTAATTATTTTATTGTAGTCTACATTTCGATTACATGGTAATCATATTTAAAGTACTATTTCATACTTCATAAAGTATTTTTTTGAATAAAATTTAAAAAAATTAAATTGTTGTTAGTGAGTTTGTTTGTATTTATTTAGTTAAAATTAGTCCTCAGTGCTCAAGAAATTTATTAATTTATAATTTCTAGAAAGCAGAGGTAAATTCCAGGAACTTACTAAGCAAAGTATTCTATAGGTATTTCTTTGTAAATAATAGATGCTTTCCACTGTAAGTAGCCTAATTGCTTGAGTAAATGCTAGGTATTTACTAAGCAAAGTATTCACTAGGTATTTCTTTGTAAATAATAGATGCTTTCCACTGTAAGTAGCCTAATTGCTTGAGTAAATGCTAGGTATTTACTAAGCAAAGTATTCACTAGGTATTTCTTTGTAAATAATAGATGCTTTCCACTGAAAGTAGCCTAAGCGCTTGAGTAAATGCCAGGTATTTACTAAGCAAAGTATTCACTAGGTATTTCTTTGTAAATAATAGATGCTTTCCACTGTAAGTAGCCTAAGCGCTTGAGTAAATGCCAGGTATTTACTAAGCAAAGTATTCACTAGGTATTTGTTTGTGAATAATAGATGCTTTCCACTGTAAGTAGCCTACTAATTGCTTGAGTAAATGCTAGGTATTTACTAAGCAAAGTATTCACTAGGTATTTCTTTGTAAATAATAGATGCTTTCCACTGTAAGTAGCCTAAGCCTTGAGTAAATGCCAGGTATTTGTTACGGTACGTATTTACATGGATGTTGAGGAAATACCAGGTATTTGTTACGTTACGTATTTACTTAGATGTTGAGTAAATACCAGGTATGTGTTACGGTACGTATTTACGTCGATGTTGAGTCAATACTAGATATTTGTTACGGTACATATTTACATGGATGTTGAGTAAATACCAGGTATTTGTTACGGTACTTATTTACATGGGTGTTGAGTAAATACCAGGTATTTCTTACGGTACTTATTTACATGGATTTTGAGTAAATACCAGGTACATTTACATGGGTGTTGAGTAAATACCAGGTATTTGTTACGGCACGTAATTAGATGGATGTTGAGTAAATACCAGGTATTTGATATGGTACGTATTTACATGGATGTTGAGTAAATACCAGGTAATTGTTTCGGTACGCATTTACATATATGTTGAGTCAATATCAGGTATTTTTTAAGGTACGTATTTACATATATGTTGAGTAAATAGTAGTTTTCTAATGGGTTATAAATTTATCAGTACGTTAAAACAAGAAGTAAGCATTTTCCAGGGCAAATATTTACATTAGAGTTGTGGCAAACGCCATAAAATTACTAAGCGAAGTATTTATTAACAAAAATCCTTTTAAATAATAGATAGTTTTTCTAATTTAAATAATTTCTTATGGGTTGGGTTGGCTTAAATAGTAAATGTACTAGGGAAAGTAGTAACTAGATTGTTGAGGTAAGTACCAAGTATTTATTAAGGTACATATTAGCATAGGTGTAGAGTAAATACTACCTTTTTTTGGATTTAACAATGTGTTAAATTAAATAGTAAGCTTTTTCTAGCAAACTATTTACTATGAGGCATTTTATTTATACAATCTAGCAGTTCAAAACAATTAATAAAATTAATAAATTGAAAGTTATTTGTAAATATCCCAACTAAGAAATAGGTTTTAATAATAGTTTAAAATAGTTTTAATAATTTCATGAATCTGTTTGATATAGTGTGCTCAAGTTTTCATTGTTACGGAAATTTAAACAGTAGCCGAATTAATTTTACGTTTGTTAAACCCGAAATCCAACTCGCGCAAATTCTACAGAAGAAAGTTTGGTTCCGCCAAGTTTTGTAAACGCTACATTAATTTAATATTTGCAAGGGAAGTATTTTCGTGTATGAAAGAGTCATTAAGGGGGAAATTAGGAGAGACAGTTTCTAAGTTGAGTTTATTCTTGTAGAACATAAAGCTCAGGGGTGTGCCAGATCCACGAGTTATCCACTACCAAGTGAGCCTTTAAAGCAAACCGATGTAAAGGCTAAGAGAAAATACGATGTGTATTTTGTAATTCCCTATTTATATTTAATACATTCAAAGGAGAACAAAATTAAGATTTTAGAGAAAAGGATTGTGTTTTCAACAACTTGTTTTGGACGTCAGAGACAAAAACATTTGACTCCAAAGAATATTTATATTTTAGCAACAGCCAAACAAAACGAGATATTTCGGAAAGGTATGTTTTCAAACCGTTATAAAAAGCGTGGCAAAACTATGTGTGAGACTGGTTAAAGAAGAAATAGTGGGATATGATTGTAAATTTAGCACTAACGCCAACCTATACATTTGGTAATAAAAAATATTATTTTAAATATCGTTTATCAGATTAAATCGTCATCCGACGTAATATGATTAAAAGACTGTACTTCTCAATATTCACCTAAAGGTTATCCTCAAACTCTTCCTCCCTATTTTCTGAAGACCAACAACTTGGTCTTCCTCTCTTCCTCCACCGATGATTTCTCCAATTTATTTTATGTTTTGACAGTCTGCAGTCTGGTATTCTTTGTAAGTGCCTGTACAATTTCAATTGTAGTACTTTTATACCATCAACAACTTTTTGGGAAAACTTCACGACATTACCCACGCATTAGTGACTCTCTCTAGTCACGATCTCCCGGTTACTCTCCATAAAACCTTCATAAAGTCTTCATATATATATATATATATATATATATATATTATAACACACCTTATCTAATTGTCCCTCAGGATATTTGGCATTTAGGAAATCAATTAATAACGCAGCTACTAGCTTTTACATATAACTGATATATTTTAATACTTAGTACAACGTTGGCATTTATAGGTAGTTACATATGATGAGTTTTAACTAACTCTTAATTTTACAAGTTTAAATATTCTACAAACACTCACCACGAATTCAAAAAAAATTAATTTAACCTTATGTACATTTCGATTACAAAGTAATCATCTTCAGAGGTATTTTACAAATAATACATTTATTTGTAAAATACCTCTGAAGATGATTACTTTGTAATCGAAATGTACATAAGGTTAAAATAAAATTTGTTGATTTTGTGGTGAGAGGTTGTTTTAATTAATATAAACAATTATGCCACAATTGCTTCAAGCTGTTCTACAAACAGTTTTCCTTGCTAAATGAATTTCATTATAATATATATATTATATATATATATATATATATATATATATATATATATATATATACATCGTACAAACTTTCAATCGTTAATAAAATAATTTTAATTCATCCAACCAAGTTCAATTATATTTTTTGAAAACTTGTAGTTGATGACAGTTGACGTTAATACAGTTTTTCAAAGTAATATTTAATAAATAAGTGTAACGAATTGATTTACGTTTTATGCGAGAGAAACATTTTTCACAATAGGGGTAACGAACCCATTATAGATATCACGTCCAATTTGGCTTGAAAAATAAAATTTTTCTTTATTGATTTAGGTTAGAATTGGCTTTAAAAATTTTGGTTTATATTAAATGTTTCATTTGCTTGTTATTTTATTTTGTTTCTAGAAGAAGGATTTATTCCTGACTGCCCTAATAAGGAATATGAGAGTAATATTACTATATTCCAATAATGCATAAGGCTACCACGAGAACTTCTTGCTCATTGCACAAACATTGACATTGTAGTGATTCTACATAGCTAATATTTATATAGTTTTATGAACAATGTGCATATTTTAAAT
>JBAIZL010000004.1:112139731-112152231 GCA_036971475.1 Prosapia bicincta
CAATGGTTTTACGTCAACTGTTTATCCCCAATTACATTTTTTGTTTTCAATCTTACAAATGTGTAATCTCAGATGCTTCGGAGAAAGGTTTGAAAAAAACATATTTATTGTTACATGGAAACCATTCTCTTTTCGATTCTGGTTTTCTTTATGTAAATGAAAATATAATTTTGTTTTTAAACACATATTTTATTTTATTGACAAATATTGGGTTCAATGTTGCCGAGAAAACAGCATCATAAGAGAAAGGGGCTTAATGAGAAAGGGCTTTCCTTGAGACAAACGCAATTGCATTTTGTTAGACTACTTTTCATTCCCCATGCTCACACAAAAACAGAAAAAGTGTATATTTTGAAAACTACAAAATTTCATACAAACAAGTAACCCATTATTGTCAATCTATTTATGACAATCATGCTTAAAATCGAAATCCTACATCGACTAATTGTCATGTAGTCAGTGGCTATACTCACTGATGATTATTATTTTGTCTAAAAACGTAATGACGAAATAAATTATTGGTTATTGTTGGAATTCGTTATTGTTTAACAATAGGCTTTGAGCTTGAATTAAGCTTAAACTCTGGTGTACAACACTCCTTTATTACGATTGTTATCTGTTTTTACATAAGTCGGAAAATGGGAATGGAAAGGTTTTTATTAATTGCTTTCAAGAATATAAAAATGTGGCTGACTTAAAACTCACGACGACAAAATGTTAGTAGCAATATTTTCATTGTGAAAAATGTAAGAAAGAAAAACTACTTTCGTATCCATTATACTTCTTGTTTCTTGCCGGATAAATCACTTCAAATTTCTACAATGCTTTTTCTTTCCCAAGTTCCCAGATATTACCCGCAATTCATCATGTACACTCTAATGTACAACAATGCACGGAAGTGGGTTGAGGGAATCTGTACAGATGTAAAGAGGGAAATGTGGCACTTTAACTCTTTATGGGAACTGTCATTATTTTATATTGCTGACATTTAAGAAGAGCAACCATTAGCTGTAGAACAATTATCAGTACCTTTTTTAGAATACTTTTTATGTCCATAAGTTTGACTACATCGAAATATTACTTAGAGTCTTAATATAACGTTTTATATTATTAATAGGGATGGTCCGATACCTAAAATTTTCAATTCTCAAATTTTCTTTCAATTCTCTATTATTTTAAGTTATATAGGCCTACATGATATTCTCTAACAATGAATTTAAGTACTCTCTCAGTCATATGGAGAAGCCTTTTAAAAGTTCCGTTTTAATGTAATAGGCTACACAAGACGTTCGACCTTGATTTATGAATATCAATATCTAAAAGGGTCACAACATATTGAATAAAATTAATGATTTATTTACAATTACAAATGTGAATTCAGTTCACAATTACAATATAACTTCAGTAAGAGCCATTTCAGTTTGTATAGCTGGTGAAATTTGAACTACATTTTCTTAGTGTATTGTTTCGACATGTATGAAGCGGCAAAATAGTAGCGTCCAGAAACGGGGAAAGAGAGAGAGTGTCGAGCCCTCCCGAGAGAGAGTGAGACAGCAGAGCGAGAAAAGCTGTGAGAAATGAACCAGAAATGCTTCTGATTGTATTTCTTGTCAAAAATGATAATAATTTTTTCTTGATCTCAAATAGACATTTGCTTTATTCATTCAATTTATTGAAAGAAAACAATATTTAAATAAGATAAAAAAGAAGCACAAGATTCGGAATCACCACTTTAATTAATGAAGAATCGAGTATCGGCAATTCCTCGTTACCATTAGATTCGGTGATTCATGGAATCGAGAATCGGAATAGGCCCATTCTTAATTGTTGACATATAACATTCTATATTAACAGCATGTAACATACTATATTATTAACTAACTGATATTCTCTAATAATTACATACAATAGTCTGTAATAATAATACTGTATAATATTCTATAACAATAACGTTTAATCTTCTATATTAATACCACATAACATTCTGTATTAATAATAATGATAATATTCTATATTAATAGGATATAGCAATGTATATAAATAATATATGATGTTATGAACTAAAAACTTATAGTATTCTATAATAATAGCATATAGAATTCTGTAATAGTATTTTATAATATTATATATTAATAACGAATGATATTCTATAATTATAACATATACCATTTTGTATTATTATTATTACTGTATTATCTATTATTATTCTATATTAGCATATATTCTATATAGCATATAACATTCTATATAAATAGCATACAACATTTTATGCGAATAGCGTATAACATTCTATATTAATATGACACTATATACCAGAAACTTAAAATATTCTATAATAATAACATATAACACACTATATTAATATGTTATTCGTTATTCTGTATGCTAACGATTATATTCTACAATAATAGCATATAACATTCTATGTCAATAACAGCATTTTAAGTTAATATCATATAACATTCTATATATTAATAATATATGACGTTATATATTACAAACTTATACTATTCTATAATATTAAAATATAACATTCTGTATTAATATGTTATTGGTTGTTCTCAATAGCGAATTCAATTCTATACTCATAACATATAACATTCTGTATTAATTTGTTATTCGTTATTCTGCATAACGAATATTATACTATATTAATAACATATATCATTCTAAAATATGACATTATGTATTAAAAACTTATAAAATTCTTTAACAATAACTATATAATATTCTGTAATAATAATATATAATATTTTATAAAATAACATATAACATTCTTTTCCCATAGGTTTAAAATATATAGTAAAATAATCGGATTTTCTCGGCAATAAAACTGGTAATCATAAATCTGTGCCATTCTACTACATGCAGAAGGGAAAAAAATTACTTTCAACAACTAATAAAATGGCCGTACAAATGTTTTTAGAAATCCTACGGCTTTACTCACTACTTAAATTTAAGAAAAATATGTTAATTGGTTGGCAGTAACAATTTTAAAAAAATTATTTCCTTAACTTACACCCAAAGCAAAATAATTATATAAATTATGATAAATACTTTTATTGTTACATTATATGATTTCTTATATTTTTTTTATTTTTATTGCTCCGTTTACATTACTGTAATATAGAGATACGTTACCCACGAAAAAGATATTAATAAAACATAAAGTATCATATTTGTAGAGAAAACCAATTGACTCCTATGGAAAAATTGTTTCCTGTTGAATAAAAGATCTGAATTTGTCAATTTATAAAAAAACTATTATTACTTTGTAAAATATTTGTTTGATAAGATACTATTGCACCTATAAACACTAATTAACCTTTTACATGTAACTCACTCTATCAATAAGGGTGGAAATAATTAAGGAGCAAAAGGCTCCCTTGAAGTGGAATTAAAGAAACCACTACCTACATGGGCCATATTTATCCTGTTGTGTTAAAGAAATTAGCGTTTTGACCAGTACTTAGAATGCCCTTTACACAAGTTCTTCTATCCAATATTTAAAGAGAGATACCTCGATGTGAACCCACCACTTCAGCTTTGTGGCGATTCTAATGCAAGATTTATTTTAAAATACAGAATTTCACACAGTATTTTTATTACAGTTCTGTATTAGCTACTTAAAATATTACTATTAGTAAGAGTATCGTATTAGATTCTTAATTACAGCAGAATATTTTCCACTTTAATATGAAACTTTTCGGTAGCAATTACCATAGTGAAAAATCATTTACGGGAAGACAAAAATTGACTGGCAATTGTTATGAAGAGTAATGAGAATATGTTTATTGTAGGCTATTAGGTGGAACTAATAATAATTTGTTTTATATGCAGGCTACTCATAATAACCGGTTTTATATGCAGGCTATTATTATGTAGTCTATTGCAGGCTACTTGTATTTACCCGTTTTATATACAGGCTATTGCAGGCTATTTGTATTAACTTGTTTTTATGCAGGCTATTTATATTAACCAGTTTTATATGTAGGCTAATATAGGCTATTTTTATTAACCAGTTTTGTACATAGGCTTTTGCAGACTATTTATATTGACCAATTTTAAAGTTAGACTATTGCAGGATACTAATCTTAATCTGTCTTATATACAGGCTATAGCAGGCTACTTCTATTAACCAGTTTATTTTTAGGCCATTGCAGGCTACTCGTATTATCCTATTATACATACAGGCTATTGCGGGCTATTTCTGTTGACCAGTTTTATAAACAGGTTATTTATATTAATCAGTTTTATAAGCAGGGTATTTGCAGGCAACCTATAATAATCTGTTTATATGCATGCTAATAATAATCTGATTTGTAAGCAGGTCATTGCAGGCTGTTCATAAAAACCAATTTTACAGCATTTTGCAGGTTACAGGCTCTCAGTATTAACTAGTTTTATATTAAAGCTATTGCAACTTATTCATATCAACCAGTATTATATGAGACATGTAATTGAGAATGTGAACTACAAAGGTAGTATGTAATGAAGATATGTATAGTAAAATTACAAGTAATTTCTAACTACATGAAAATGTATTTATCATATTTAGCAAGAATCAACTTGCTTCTGAAACATTGATTTAGTATAACCATTCGGTAAGTATTTTCTCGCAAGTATTTCACTTCAAGCACCAATAACACAATACAACCCATTACGTATGTATAAATTACTAACATCGATTCTCTCAACATAAAGAGAGTGCCAGCTCTCCTGAGTTTTATAGCGGCGTCATTACTACTTCTACACAAGCAGTTGAGGAGCATGTTTTCCATGTTCTCACACCTCCACAGTGTAATATGGCCATAAATATGAGCTTACCTTAAAAACGCCAATAACTCAATAAAAACATATGCAAAGCACAAATGTCTGACGTTATGGGCACACGCGATGTGTCGTGGGCTCTTTAATCTTGTTAAATTATTGTCTATAAAAATTGTTCGCTCACTGTTTTACACTCTTACCTAGAAACGCAGCAGCGTTCTGCATATGTAAATAGATGCAGTGTAGATTTGCTTAAAAAATAAATACTCTAAAATTTTAGGCTTGTGGCTCATCGACACGAGGTTTGGCGTTCCATTCGCTATTAGAAGAAATCAAGAAGGTTAGGCCAGTTTATTTCCCATAAGAAACTATTGTATACAACTACATTCACTTGGCAGTGTTTAATTTCGATAAATATTTGAGTTCTGATTTTACAACGAGTAGCTGTCTATAATCTTCTATATTGTAGTCGCTATATATAGGTATCTTTATGGTAAAATATTAATCCATTCCGGCTCAATATACTACAAAATTAAATATCGTTAAACTTCCCCTTTTAATTTCATATAATTAATTTTAAAGAGGTGTGAAGAAATATATTTTCTTTCCATTGATTTCTTATTGGTACATTCGAATTTTACATCTACCACATTATAACCAATAATATTATTTATAATCAAGATAAGAGGTATGATCTTCAAAAGTAGTTTTTTAAGCAGATTACAATTTTACTGTTTTATAGTATTTCCTTAGGATCAAGATAAAAATACATGAAATAAAAATAGTGATTCTTTCACATCATAATAATGTTCAAACAATCCTGTTATACTCTTATCAGTCGATTATAAAATATACTACTTATGCTTTTAATTAAAATTAAAAATATTAAAACTAAATAAATATTACTAAAACAGTTAATAATATAAAAACTAAAAGACTTACAGCTTTCTTGTTTTGAGAATACTTTTACAATAATTTTCATAAAACATAATAATTTCTATCATCATTTGAAAATATTGTATAAATATAAGAATATTGGCCAATACTAAACCTTATAGGTTTACATGCAGGACCTAATTGTCCTTAGACTAAACACGACGGCGTTCAAATCGCCAACGGTCGAGCGTTTATATCATGATATTGAAATATAGGTTGTCTAGTAGGTCTATATTCTAATACAATTGTGAATATGTTAATTTGGAAAATTGTTAACGTTATACCTTCAATTAGTGTATGTGAGGTCAAATTCGCAATCTCATATAACTCAGTCGTATATATAATTAGACGTAAATATTCAGTCCGTGGAAAGAAATAGAGTTTTGCTTCTATTTAACCAAATATAAAATAAACCATATATATATATATATATATATATATATATATATATATATAAGGAAGGAGAGATAAAAATAAAGAAAGATAGAGGGAGAAAGCGTAAAAGATAGGTGTAGAGATAGAGGAGGAGAAGAAGTGTAATGGCATCTTTCTCCTATATTTCAAAGGGTTTTATCACTTGCAATGTTTTCATAATCACCATTACTGACCACACACCTCTAAAAAAATTACCTTTCTTACATCTCCATTCAACTTTCTATATTTTACGTTGAATATTAATTAAAACAACCTCTTACCACAAATTCAACAAAATTTTATTTTAACCTTATGTACATTTCGACTACAACGTAATCATCTTCAGAGGTATTTTTACAAATAACTAGCTTACAACTAAACCTGTGCGTATTTATAAGCAACGGGAACTCCTTGGCCACGCCCCCTACACTATCCGACCAATCATGTTACGAGTAACAACTAGGTCTGGTCTAACAGAAGGAATTACCGTTACATTATTTTTGAATTTTACAGTAATTATTAAATTTACACATTTTACAATTAAAACTATAACTATCTCTTAACTAATAGATACAATTGGGAATTCGGGATAGGCCCTTTGTCAGAATTTAATAATTTATTAGTTTCATATTTATTAATAAACATACTTTCGAAACTATTTAACATATTTTTTGATTTAACATTTTTAATTAATTTAAGGTTATTTATATCTAAGTTATGATTAGTTTCTAAGATATGTTCAGCTACACTTGATTTCTCTGGCCTTTGAAATTTTATATGACTAATGTGTTCTTTGAATCTAGTGGAAATTTTTCGTTTAGTTTGACCAATATAAATCTTTTCACATGAATTACAAGTTACTTTATAAATCCCTGACTTATCCAATGTTTTTATTTTATCTTTTGGGTTACCTAAGAGATTTTTAAGGCTATTTTGGCTCTTATATGCTACTTTAAAATTTACTTTTTTAAAAACTTTTTCTATGCCTTTTGTTAAATTTTTATCAAAGGGTAAACTAATATATTTATTTTTAACAGTTTCTCTTTCTGGTATTAAGGTAGTGGAATCTTTTCTTAATTTATTCAAACTTTGTTTTCTTAATATATTATTAATAATTTTAGGATCATATCCATTAAATTTGGCTATTTCTTTAATTCTAGCAAGTTCAATTTCAAATCTATTTTTATTTAAAGGTGTTTCAATTAATCTATTAATCATACTATTAAATACTGCAAGTTTATGTGACATACAATGGTTCGAATCTACAGGGATATACCTATTATTATTCCTAATTTTACGATATATATCAAACTCTATTTCATTATTGTTCCGTATACGGAATACGTATACGTTCCAAAATTCCCAATTGTATCTATTAGTTAAGAGATAGTTATAGTTTTAATTGTTAAATGTGTAAATTTAATAATTACTGTAAAATTCAAAAATAATGCAACGGTAATTCCTTCTTTTAGACCAGACCTAGTTGTTACTCGTAACATGATTGGTCGGATAGTGTAGGGGGCATGGCCAAGGAGTTCCCGTTGCTTATAAATAGGCATAGGTTTAGCTGTAAGTTAGTTATTTGTAAAAATACCTCTGAAGATGATTACTTTGTAGTCGAAATGTACATAAGGTTAAAATAAAATTTTGTTGAATTTGTGGTGAGAGGTTGTTTTAATTAGTATAAACATTTACGCCACAGTTGCTTAAGTTGTTATTTTACGTTGAAGTTTATTAATTAACAAAAGTACTATTTAACAATAAATTGAACTCAAACGATAATCAATGGCGAGTTTATAATTTTAATATTATACAAGCAACGTTTCAGTCACAGTTTAGGTGGCCCTTTTCAAGCTTTAAATCTATAGATATAAAACAACAATTTCAAACGTATAAGCACCGGATAAAAGTGAATCGATAGCAATCCCTGTTTACACTTTTACATTCATATTAATACTGATAGCTTACACAATTTTACACTGTTTTGTTAGGAAATTATTGTCCTCTTCAGTTTATCCATAAATATGTTAACTTGAGATTGGATAAATTAAAATAAAAAAAGATTGATACCATTAAAATTGTTTAAAGTTATGGAAAGAAAGAAATTATAGTTTGCCTTTTGTTGAACGATTGCAGACAAAATTTAAAAAGTAGCGAAGATTCATATTATTGACGTGTTTTCAAATCTGTTGACAGAATCAAGTGTTTTAATCAGTTTGTTAAAAAGCCTATAAGCAAAGGGGAAAGTACTAATGTTTTATACAATATTCCATGTATTGACTTGATTGCAGTTATTTAGGTCAATCTGGTAGAATTTTAGATTCAGAGAATCAAGTACCATAAGTCTGTTTGCAAACATTATAGAGGAAGGTCTGCTTTAGACAACCATATGAGAGAACCGGTCATGACTTTGATTTTGACTGAGTTAAAAGATTGGATAAAGAAAGCAACAAACAAAATGGGTTATTGGCAGAAAGTATTTACATAACTAAGTTGAAAGGTGTTAATAGAGTTTCAGATACTGATAATTTGAAAAGAGTTTTTATAACTTCCTCAAGTAGCGCAGGTCGTCTCAGTATTATTTTGCCGTTGTTCTCTCAGTAGTAGTAAGAACATGGAAGTGTATACACGGATTGCTATTTACTAACTTTTATCCGGTGCTTCTACGTTTGAAATTATGTTTAAAGTTGTTGTTTTATGTTTATAGATTTGAAAGCTTGAAAAGGGCCATTTAAATATGACCGAAATGTTGCTTGTATAACATTATAATAATAAATTTAGCATTGATCATAGTTTAAGTTCAATTGTTAAAATCGCATGTCATTAGAAGCTAAAGCCATTTAAAATACTTATTTAAATGAACATATCACGAAGAATGACATATAGTCCTACAAGTTTATAAGCGGCTCTGTTGACCAAAACCCATATTTTTGTTATAATGTCCTACTCATCGAACCAAAGGACAATATTATGGCCTTTCCTGATCGTTTCTATAACTTACAACTCCTTTCTTATGGATTTGTAACGGGTTAACTTCTTATCCCTATAGAGAGTGCTGATACTACAGGACTAAATGGGGACCAGGATCCTATATATTCTTACCTTAGGCATAGCTTATTTATTGTTCACAATACGTCCCCTATATTGTTCACAGGCAGTTAAAAAAAAATACTCATTTGGCTTAAGGGCACTCCGAACGCCATTTAAACTCAATGCTAGCAATAATGCACATAACTTTTTTTTCCACTTGAGATATTGTTTTAATTTTTGTTTTGTTTAAAAGATTAGCATTTTGCCTAGTTCCTAACACAAGATTATCGTTTTACAAATTCATCGGAATTTTTTATTAAATTTTTCTTATTAGTATTTATAATTTTCAAAAAATTGTTCAAAAATATTTTTTTATTCGATAACTATATATAATAGTTATACTTCCTTGTGTTAGGAACTTTAATTGGCAGTTATAAAACCACAGTAAAAATTTCAACAAGATATATTGAGCGGTCTCTGAGATATGTGTAGTGAAAGTTATAAAATGTTAACTTTCGGAAACGAACAAAATAAGATGTATAAAAGTTTTAATGTAAAATCAAATCTGTGTTAATGGCCACCAGCACTGTATGAGGGTTGTCTGAGTTTTCTAGCTCTACATATTGGTCTTTCCGGTTTCTTTTAGCCATTGTTCTCTTCATTCTTATTTTCTTTCCGAGTTCATTCATCGCTTTGTCTGCTTCGTAGACTCGCTGGCGATCTAAGATTTACATTGCCTTTACAAAATGTTTTCCAGCTTGAAGCCCTAGATGTTCCAACACCTTTGCCTTGGAGACATATCCATTGTTGAAAGACAATACAGCTTCTGACACTCCAAAATTCAAAGTGGATAGTCCTACAAATGTTTTTTTTCGGACGTCGTGACCAAATCAAATTATTCAGTAATTCATTTGGGTTCTGCGACTTCCCTTTAAAACATTTATGTAGAAGAACAGGATCAGACAAAGGCTTGAATATTGGCTTTATTTCAAGCATTATTACTTCAGGTAGGTGAAAATGTTTTGAATGATCATATGTGAGACCCGAAACCATAACTTTCTTGTACTTATACCAAGTGTCATCTCCGGATGGGCAGAGATGGTGCGTCGGTTTGTCATTGTTAGACTGAATATGGAAGAAGGTAGCTCATTCAGCTTTCTGCATGTCTTTCTCACTTGTTGTATTTTTTCTTATTGCTAATCCATAAAGCAATTGAATCTTTTGAAATGCCAGGTCAGTGAGACGATTTTTTTCCGGATAATGGTTTCCTATCTGATAGTTTTCCTTTATTCATTGATTTGAGTTTCCGTAACCTAGTTCCCATGCGTTTTTGAATGTGACCAATGCATTCAAGTTTATTTATGTTACAATTCTCATAGGGTTTGCTGTTAACTACTGACTTATAAGCAGGAAATGAGTAGAAGCATTGTGTATACATAATCTCTATATTTATTTGGTTGTTTGATTTTCGTTGCATGCTTTTTTCAGATTGATGTATATAACGTTATGTGTATGTTTTATAATTGTTGTTTATACGTTTTTTATCCTACTCCCTTTTTCTTTCAGTCTCTGCATTAATATCTCTCTCTCTCTCTCTCTCTCTTTCTCTACCTCCCCTCCATCTCTCTCTCTCTTTCTCTTTCTCTCTAACCTATATCTCTCTCACACTCATACATACGCCCATACACACACAAACACACACACACACAAACACACATACATTACGTTTCCATCTGCAAGCGTATCTGTACCTCAGTTTTTATTTACACACGGAATAGGTTTCCGTCCCACTTTCTTTGTTGTTACGTGAAAGCGAATGGATGCTAGTTTGTGTATGTGTGTCGTTTGATGTGTGCGATCCGTCCTATGCTTTATATCACAGATACACGTCTAATTAAGCGCACTACTGCTTTAGTGAGAGTGTATAGCAAGCTAATTATTAGCTGCATTACCCCTCATCAGTCACCCCATAGCATAGCTCACCCTTGTAAACATTCGTAGCACGTCGACTGTTTAAACAATACGGAACTAATTTCATTAACTAGGAAACGATATTATTATGCATTACCCTACACTTAAGTTGTTTACATATAAATTCAAAACACATTGAGTCCACTTGTTATACTCAATGAGATAGTTTTAAAACTACTAAATAATATTTAAATTTTAAAATTTGTCGACTGTAAAACCAGTGCTATTGTTCCTCTAAATAAAAGGGTTGTTTAATGTAGAAAACAAGTAAAATATCATTTGAAACTCAGTTGGGACCTCAAACACTGTCACCCTCTATTTACAAAAGGGAGGAAATATTAAGCTTCAACAAATAAATCCTTTGATGTAAAGAAGGAAATGTGAATAAAGAGGATTCGAAAGATTATTTTTTACACAATACAGTTATAAAGTTGGTTCTAACGGAAACGAGAATTATCATTCAGTAATGGTTACTTTAAGGCCTATGCGATGCTGTTTTATTCCCACTGAAGGATTACTATAAGAACACTTATTTCAAAAAAGGAGGTATTTTGATTTTTTACTTAGAATTTCTCAAAGCTTCAGTATTTTTCTTTTACAACAATAAGAAAATATACTTAGAGCCTAATTCACTGATGTAAATAATTTAAATCATAAATGTAAAATAAAGACGAATTTATTACTTGTTTAGACTTAGTTGAAGCATGTTTAAGATTTCACAAACGTTCACAAAAATTCATTTCTAAGGAGGAAAAAAGTATTTTTAAATGGCGTAAACTACAAAAACAAATTTGAGATTGTAGTAATTACAAAAATAACCTTAACGTTTGAACAAGATATTTTAAAAACTATAGACTTCCTTACAAAAAAAACTTATTTTACATGGCAGTAATATATACGGTTGTTATACTATATTATATCTGTAAATATACCTATACACATATTATGTAGATGTATTAAATGAAAAAATATTATATATATAAAAAATATACAATATAATTTTTTTGGTTATAAAATAATAACTTTACTTTGGTTCTATTATAAGTGTTCAATTTACGACTAAATTGAAGACACTTGTTTAAATTAAATAAAAGGGAAAAGAAAAACAAGAAAAACGTGAAAAAATAATGTACAAGACCATTACAGTTCCACATTTCTGACTGTAATTAAATCTGAAGAATCGATCTTCATAGCTGGATTAATGAAGAATAAACAAGCTGTTCTCTTTCAGTCTTCGTTAATTTCCTACCTTCCATCTTTATTACTTGCGCATGTTGAGAACAATTTCATAGAAAGTCTTGCCTAGTGTCACATTCTAACGACAGTTTTTGGATTTACTGGAGGACTGAGTTTGTATGGTTTGTTTACTCATGTAGTAG